>CAUYQV010105426.1:0-34561 GCA_963574575.1 Galagoides demidoff | reverse complement strand
GGGACCACAGGCGCCCGCCACAATGCCCGGCCATTTTTTGGTTGCAGCCATCATTGTTGTTTGGCGGGCCCGGGCTGGGGATTTGAACCCGCCACCTTAGGTGTACGTGGCTGGCGCCTTAGCCGATTGAGCCACAGGCGCCGTTTTAAAGCCAAATACACATCAGATTCTTGAACAGTTAAGGGATTTCTCTCCTTTCTCGATTTAGAATTAAATTATTCTAATACAAAAAAACAAATCAGCAAACACTGGTAGACCATACTCTTCACAAAGTTTCTACTCAGGGCGCTAGGTAGTTTTCCTTCCAAATCATGTGGAAACCAAATAACTCCACCGTCTCAATTCTTCAAAAGAAAAGTCTGTCCTACGACTCTGCAAGAGGCAAAAAGATCCCCTCCCACGGACTTCGTCCTCCTTTAGCTCAACAGACGCTAAAGAGAACTGGTTGTAGTGGAACGTAGGGATTACAACTAAGTTGAAAGAGAAAAACAGCAGCTCTGCCATTCTACCCACTATACAACTGCTTCACTTAAAAACCGAGTTCAATAGTTTGCTCTCAGGTTTACGCAATTAGCCTTCGGAGGTTAGTTCCCCTTCCCGTCACGTCCCTGTCCACCGGCAATAAGAAAGCGCGAGCTCACGGTGGACTGGGCACAGCCGGTCACTGCGCCTCAAGCCGGGACAGGGAGGAGAGAAGCGAGGACTGGACGCAGGAGATGGGAGAGAGAAAGGGACAGGTAAGAAGAAGGGAGAGAACTGGGGACAACACGAGAGGCCCGGACAGCCTCCGCCCTGAGGATGCGAGGCTGGGGCTCAGGGACCCAGCGATGAGAAGCCCGGCGCGGCGGCCATTACCTGCGTCCGAGCAGCCGCGGCGGGGCTAGGACCGCAGTGAGCGCCTCCCCGCTGCGGCCTCCCACCGGCGGAGCCCACGCCTGGCCGCATCCCCAGCCTCTCTGCGACCAGCCTCGCCACGCCATCTTCCCAACCTCTGCCGCACCATGGCCCGACCTTACCAACCCCAGCCGCGGAACCACTTCCGGGGCGAAGGAACGACCATAGAGCGCCGAGGAGCAGCCTACAGCGCCCCCGCGCGGCCCAGCGGAGACCGAACCCGCCCAAGGTGCGGGGACCAGCGGTCCGCCTGTCTGCATCGGCGCTTTCTCAGCAGTGCAAGAGAATGTCGAGGTTAGAATTCAGAATCTTTTACAATGGGCAGCATGCACGCCTGTGAGCTAGAGGGTAATATTATCTTTCTTACAAAGGCTACAAGCAAGCCTCCCTTTGCTCTGGAAGAAAACTTTAGTTTTACCTCCCAAGTTTTTGTAAAAATTTACATAAAACAATAGGTTCTCCAAGTTCAGTGTTCATCAGTTGATTGTGCGAGTGCCATTCTAGCCCTCTTCCCATGGGAATTGGGACTCAGGGTCACAGCACAAAAAATTCTGATAGTTTGGCTGATGCTCTTGCTGTGAATAATACATTGCCCTTCCTCTCTGACCCAGGAATCTTATGTTTTCTATCAGCACCAATAAAACTAAGCCAGGCTTACTTGTTAGTTTGCAAGTAGGGGTAAAATATTAACACCCTTTACAATTCTTCTTAGGAATCTGTGAATGTGCAATTTCAGAGGGTGAGTTTCTCTAGGTGTTGGCAAGAACTTGAGTTTAGCCATAGGCTGATAGCTGGAGAGGAGTGAAGCAGGAAATCACCAGTGATGAAGCCCAGAAATTGAGTCTTGGATGTAGACTGTGTTGCTCACATGAACTTGGAGTGACCAGGTTGATGGCAGGACTTGGAATGGAATCCTAAGACTTCAGGGAAAGAGAGGAGGTGACCAGAGATTATTAATAGTGTGGAAGAGGTGCTAGAGATAAGGGGCAGAGTCTCAACAGTGAAGTAATATGTGCTCAAGGTGGTCTTTGGACAAATAATCTGGAAGACCCATTAGGGCACGAGGAGGATGTGGTTGGTCTCAGGAATCCAAAGGATCCTGGACTGGGACATCTGCTTGCTCTCCTTCCCCTAGGGTGCTGCTCTAGGTCCCTGAAGGCTGACCTTTATGGACCACATCAATGAGTGCCCTTGCTCTCTGGCTTCCAGCTGGGCTCAGCCAATTACAGTCACAACAAGAGATTGGAGCATGGGAGGAAAATTAGTCTGAAGCACTTATTCTTCCCACTCCCCTCCTCTTTGAGCCACACACACTGGCTTCTGTGTTCTCTGTTGTTAACCTCTCATTGTTCAATTTGAGTGGGTGAGGGTGCTGTTTCTGGTCAGAACCTGAACTAACACAGGAAAAACAAGCTGCCTCCATTCAGAAGTTACAGGAGAAGCAGTGTCCTCCCTCAGGGGACATCCAGGAATCAGCCAGCTGAGACAAAGAGTGGAATGCTGTATGGGGTAGGCTGACCATGATCCCAGCAAAGGATTTATTATGGTTGTTGTTATTATAATCTTTGCCATTTTTGAGTGCTTAGTATGTACTAGGTACTATGCTAGGTATTTTGTGCACCTTGCCATATTTAATACAATTTAACAGTAGTCAAATGAATTTGCATTATGATCTCCACTTTGCACATGAGGGAACCGAGGCTTATTGAAATTCTGACACTTTCTAACTCTGTTCCTGGGCAAGATTCTGACTCTCCTTCCTATAAATTCAGATAATCATATCTACCTTGTCATGTTGATGATTGAATGACTTCATGTATTCAAGTCATTGAATGGGAACTTAGGTCCCCAGTTTACTCACTAGCACGCAGCTGGCACTCAGCACATAGCAGTTATCGTATCATCATGAGGTAGTGATTGAAAACTGAAAGGAAGCCTATCTTTAGGAGAAGGGCCCCTCCCATCATCATCATCATTTTATTTTAGGGCTGTAAGCAAAGGTGAAACATGCTTATGGTTACTGTATGGGGGAAGAGTTTCCTCACCAAGATATATAGAGCATTTATCATATGCCAGGCTTTGTGCTAGCACTGTCACTCCCGGAAGTCCCCAGAGAGACCTCCATTTGACATCTGAAGAAACTAATGCACATAATAGTTGGGTTATTCCAAGTACCCATCAACTAATGAATGGATTGATAAACTGTGGTATATGTGTACCATGGAATACTATTCATCCCTAAAAAAGAAAAATTTTTCCATCATTTGGCTTGGCACCTGTAGTACAGTGGTTACAGCACCAGTCATATGCACTGAGCCTGGCAGGTTCAAACCTGGCCCAAGCCAGTTGAACAACAATGACAACTGCAACCAAAAAATAGCTGGGTGTTGTGGCAGGCACATGTAGTCCCAGCTACTTGGGAGGCTGAGGCAAGAGAATTGCTTAAGCCTAAGAGTTAGAGGTTGCTTTGAGCTGGGATGCCACAGCACTCTACTGAGTGAGACTCTGTCTCAAAAAAAAGAAATTTTTTTCCCATCATTTGTAACAATTTGGATGGATTTGGAGAACATTCTCCTAAGTCAGGGGTCCTCAAACTTTTTAAACAGGGGGCCAGTTCACTGTCCCTCAGAGCATTGGCGGGCTGGCCTGCAGGCCCCGGGATGAGTTGGCTGCTAAGCAGGACAGGCAGCAGTGGCAAACACACCCGGTGGGCCAGATAAATGTCCTAGGCAGGCTGCATGTGGCCCTCGGGCCGTAGTTTGAGGACGCCTGTGTATTGCAAGATTGGCAAAACAAGCATCACATGTAGTCAATACCAATTTGAAAGTGGATTAACAATTACAAACTGGCTCAGCGCCTGTGGCTCAAGTGGCTAAGGCGCCAGCCACATACACCTAAGGTGGCAGGTTCGAATCCATCCTAGGCCCACCAAACAACAATGATAGCTGCAACCAAAAAATGGCCAGGCGTTGTGGCGGGTGCCTGTGGTCCCAGCTACTTGGGAGGCGAAGGCAGGAGACTCGCTTGAGCCCAGGAGTTGGAGGTTGCTGTGAGCTATGATGCCACAGCACTCTATCCAAGGGAACAGCTTGAGGCTCGGTCTCAAAAAAAAAAAAATTACAAACTGACATGAGAGAAAATTCTCAAACTTAAGAAGTAGGGAGGGAGAAGGGGCTCAGTATCTTCCCACCAGTGGGTACAGGGCATGGATATGTGGCACACTCTCTGGGTGTAGAACACAACTACAACTCAGATTTTACCCATCATGTGTAAACTATATAACCTAATGGTTTGCACCCTCCTATTAATCTGAAGTTTAAAAAGAATGAAAAAAAAAAAAGAGTTGGGTTCCTGAGAGCAAAACTGAGATTTTGGCCAATGTCAAAGCCCAAGTGAGGACAAGCTTCCTGGAGGAGGTGGCCTTTGAATGGAGTAACATGCAGAGGGCCAGGCAGGATCAAAGACAGGAGGCCAGATGGTGGTGGTGGGATTGGGTGTCAGAGGATGCTGTAAGCTCCAGACAGGGACTTTAACATGGAGAGGACTGACAGAGGGTTAAGAAAGTGAGGCAAGGCCAGGCATGGTGGCTTAGGCCTGTAATCCTAGCACTCTGGGAGGCCAATGCAGATGGATTGCCTGAGCTCATGAGTTTGAGACCAGCCTAAGCCAGAGTGAGACCTCGTCTCTAAAAATAGCTGGGTGTTGTGCCAGGAACCTATAGTCCCAGCTACTCAGGAGGCTGAGGCAAGAGAATTACTTGACCCAAAGAGTTCGAGGTTGCTGTGAGCTATGGTGCCACAGCACTCTACCGAGGGTGACAAAGTGAGACTCTGACTCTGGAAAAAAAACAAAAAAACAAAGTGAGCTAAGTAACAGTTGTATTAGAGCCCAGCTTTGTATTTTTTGTACCCCAGAGCCTGGCTCTCTATGAACATCTGGCAGCTACGGGTAGGATTTCCTGGGCTCAAGAAGCCCAAGCTTTCCACTGCTCTCTGCAACCTGACTTGCCCAGTAGGTCCCCATCTGGACTCCCTAGGCCATAGAAACTACCTCACACAGAAAATAGGCTGTCTGTGAAGAAACTTCAGGATTTCAAGAAGCCTAGAAGAACTTACATGTATTTGCCTCCCAGCCCAGTGTAGCAGAAATGATATCCTACCAATTAGAAATATTGGTTTGTTCATGTTACTTTATTGTTTAAATTTTTTTTTAGAGGTAAGTTCTTGCTCCTTTTCCCAGGCTGTGGTGCAAGGGTACACATCACAGTCTCCTGAGCAGCTGGAATTACAGGCATAAGCCACTGCACCCTGTTTTTGTGCATCCCCCCTTTTGTTTTGAGTCAGTCTCAGTTGCCATCAGGTTGAGTTCTGTGGCATCATCATAGCTCACAGCAACATTAAACTCTTGCCTCAGCTTCCCAAGTAGCTGGAATTACAGGTGCCCACCACAAGCCCAGTTAGTTTTTCTATTTTTAGTAGAGACAGGTTCTCACTATTGCTCAGGGTGGTCTTGAAATCCTGAGCTCAAGTGATCTACCCATCTCAGCCTCCCAGAGCACTAGAATTACAGGTGTGAGCCACCATGCCTGGCCTTCTGTGCATCTTTTAAATAACACAAAGGAGAAAGGAAAGGCATTCCTTTTTTTAAATCCCAGATTTATTGCAGTATGATTTATTTACAATAATATTTACCCTTTTAAGTACAGCTATATGAGTTTTGATAAGTAGAATCATGTAACTATCACCACAATCAAGAGGGAAAACATTTCCATTACACCATCAAGTTCCTTTATGTCCCTTGAAGTCACCCCCACCTTACTCCCAGACCCTGGCAACCACTTATCTTCTTTTTGTATCTATAGTTTTCCCCTTTCAAGACTATCACAGAAACAGAATCATGTAGCAGTATGTGTTTGTATGAAAATATATTTTAATTTCTTTTGGGTAATAGTACCTAGGAGTGGGATGGCTGGATTGTGTGAGGTAATGTTTGATTTTACAAGAAATTGCCAAACTCTTTTCCAACACTGTTGTGTCATTTTACATTCCCACCAGCAGTGCATGAGAACTGTAGTGATGCTGCAAATTTCCAGTCCTTGGAGTTGCCAGGTTTGGGTTATAGCAATTCTAACAGATGTATAGTGGTATCTCATTTTGATTTTGCATTTCCTTAAGTTTTTTCCTTAATACAAGCCTTTTTTAATGAACAAGACTTGTCTGGAGCAATGGTGTTTTCAAAACTTGGAGACCCTTGTGGGGAAAATAAAGGGAGTCCTTGGTGGAGAATTTGATGGAAATGGTTACATTGGCTGCTTGCTGGCTTTGCCTGATAGAGACTGGGGAAGATCCTAGACCTGCACTTCTACCTTCTGGTCAGGAGAGGGCAGGAGAGGGCAGAAAATAAGCTCCCCCAACCTTTTTGTCTTATCAGTCCCCAACACCCAGAGTACTATACTTGGGTGCGTGATTGTATGTATACTTTTGCTTAAAAGTACTATACTTGCGTGCATGATTATATGTATACTTTTGCTTTTGTCTACCTTGTGAGGCTGAATTCCCCAAATTAAGGTTTGTGAACTGATTTAATGTCAAGCTTAACTAACCTACTAATATGCTCTCTCAGCAAGGCATAACTAACTTAATGTAAGAACTAAGCTACACAAATTGAGCTACCTTTGTAGAAACCTTGGTAAGTCTGCTTTTCAGTGACACCCCACAGAGCTTGTGTTAGGGAAAACCATGAGCAGCTGAGATGCGCGAAGCCCTGTTCTTCCTCTTCTCTAACTTGGCTGAAGCCAAGAGAGACTGAGGAAGGACTTCATGGAAGATAGGCCTCTAGATGCCCAGCTGGCTATCGGCCCTCTGCCCGAGGACCTGGGCTGGGGCTGCCCAGGCGGGGCACTGCACAGATCTCCTGGGGCTGGGGCTGCAGGGTGCCCCCAAAGATATACTCCAGCCTGAGCCCTGAGCTCCCTTCTGGCAGTTGGAACTGAAAGTTCCTGAGCAGGGTGGCAAACATCAGGAAGAGCTCCATTCGAGCCAGCTGGTCCCCGGGGCACATCCGATGCCCTGGAAACAGAAAGGTCAGAGGGTAGCAGCTATCCATGTGTGTTTCTCCTTACCCCCCACCGCCACCCGGAATCCAGCACTGTGCCTAGTACCTGCAGAGAATGGCAGGAAGGCCTCATTGACCACAAAGCTTCCATCCTTGTCCAGGAAGTGGCCGGGGTTGAACTGTCGAGGGGTCTCCCAGCACTCGGGGTCATAGAGCACAGAGGCCAGGTTGGGCAAGATGATGGTGCCCTGAAGAAAGGAGCTGGTAGGGCTCAGGGACCCTCAGACAATCCAGTACCCAGACTGGAGACTGGGCCAAAGTGAGCTCAAAGAACACCCAGTGTGCTTGTGGGAGTAGCTCAGGGGGCCTTATGAAGGTTTAGCAGGCAGGCCAGGCCTTCTCAGGGTACCCTCTCCCTAGGCTCAGTGAAGACAATGAACATTATGCCCTCCTGGCTAAAAGCCGCCCACCTTTGTTCTGAAGATTCTCAGTTAGATCTAGAGACATATTGCCTCCTATAGAGGAGACCAGCAGCTGTGCCCATGCCTGGAAGGGACCAGGCATGGCACAGGGCAGTAAACACTGGGACAAGGGTGTGTGTGTATCAGAGGGAGAGACAGAAAGAGAAGAAATGGAATGGGAAACAGACAAAGAGAAAGGACTGACTGATGGAAAGACAGAGAGAGGAAAAGCACACAAAGCTCTACTCTTTAGGGTTGGGGAGAGGAAAACATGAACCATAAACCCAATTCTAGTCCTCACTCCAACCCTAACCCAACTCAAATTCTAACCCTCCCCCTCCTCCTAACCTCAACCCAAATTCTAACCCTCACCCTAACCCTAACTCAAATTCTAACCCTCACCCTCACCCTAACACCAACTCAAATTCTAACCCTGACCCTAACCCTAGCCCTCACTCTGTCTCAAAGGAGAAGTGAGTGATTAGAAAAAGAAGCAGACTGATGAGCTGGGAGCAGGGTTACTTCCGCTCCTACCATGTGGGATGGCCAGAAACAGCATAAAGAGGCCCAAGTGGGGCAAAGATGAGGTTGGTTATGGTCCTAGGACCCAGGACCCTCAGCCTGAGGATTCGGGGGAAGGCTGCTACCCCATGGCTCATTTATCAAATACAATAGAATTAAACCAGCTACCCCTGTAGGGAGCAGAGCACTGACTAACAGGGGTGCCCAGCCTTTTGACTTCTCTGCTGCACATTAGATAAATAAGAGTTGTCTTGGGCCACACACAAAATACACAAACATTAACAAAAACTGATGAACAGGAAAAAAAAAAGTCCATGAATAATTTTTGTGATAGCTGCCACCACAGATAAGCAAGTGTCCTCACATAATCCACATTTGGCCTGCAGACCACAGGTTGGCCACGCCCCTATCCCCGATAGGATTCTTTATCTTGATAAAGATAGCTTGAAATTGGAAAAAAAAAAAAAAAAAGGAAGCTCAGGAGAGTTTGCAGCCTGCATCCCACACAGAAACCAGTGAAGAATGCAGAGATTGAGCTTGAGCTGATGTAAATAATTGGAGAAGGTACTTTTTTTTTTTTTTTTGAGATAATATCTCTGTTGCCCTGGGTAGAGTGCCATGGCATCATAGCTCATAGCAACCTCAAACTCCTGGGCTCAAGTGATCCTCTTGCCTCAGCCTCCCAAGTAGCTGGGACTACTACTGTCCACCACAACACCTGGCTATTTAGAAATGAGGTCTTGCTCTTTCTCAGGCTGGTCTTGAACTTGTGAGCTCAACCAATCCACCCACGTTGGCCTCCAGAGTGCTAGGTTTATAGGCGTGAGCCACTGCACCTGGGCTGAGAAGGCACTTTGTTGTTGTTGCTGCAGTGCTGTAGGCTATAAGAGAGGGGTCTGACCCTAGCTATCTGGACCAATAGGGCACCCAGACCTGGTCACTGTAGCTTTAAGCCGAGTGTTCTTGCTGCTGCCTGTGTAAACTATGCATTTCCCAACTCTAATCCTAGGGATTTCCCCATTTTTTCCCACCTGGGTTTAAGTAAACCTCAGCATTGCACAGTTCTTTTCTTTTCCTTTCTTTTTTTTTTTTCTTTTTGAGACAGAGCCTCAAGCTGTCACCCTGGATAGAGTGCCACAGTGTCACAGCTCATAGCAACCTCTAACTCCTGGGCTTAAGTGATTCTCTTGCCTCAGCCTCCCAAGTAGCTGGGACTTCAGGCTCCCACTACAACACCTGGCTATTTTTTGGTTGTAGTTGTTGTTTGACAGGCCCGGGCTGGATTCAAACCTGCCACTTCTGGTGTATGTGGCTGGCATGTTAGCTGCTTGAGCCACAGGCGCCAAGCTGGCAACAGTTCTTAATAATCACTTTCAGAGAAAGAGGCTCCTAGCAAGATGTTCTTTTCACTCTGGAATTATTTGTATCCTGTTTTGCATGATGTTCTGGCTGCCTTGCAAAGTGACTAACTGGTTTTAGCTCATGGGACCGGTTCAGAGCATAGCTTATCTAGCACACAAAAAGGGCAATCCTCCTTCTCCTCATATTGTAGAGCCATCTGCCAGCTGGGTGCCTTCTGGGGACTCTATGCCAGCTTCTTCCCAGTAGAGTTCACAAGCAAATAGCAAGTCAGAAGAGAGACAGGCTTGAATGCAACCACTGCATAAGGAAGCATTGCTGTTTTCACCATCACTCAGCTGATGAAATAGGAACAGTTTGGGATAGCTGTAACATTTAATGATCTACTGTCAAACTTTGATTCCACTTTCAGCATTTATCTCTCACCCAAGTTGTAAAAGCTCAAAATTGATTTCAGGTTATTAAGAGTCCCCTGGAGCCTTTATCTAGAGTCAAATTGGCAGGAAAGGGCTCTCAATAAGGAAATTTCTAATCACAAATGGCACAAAACAGAGCTGTACTCTGGTCCTCTCTTCCCAACTTAATCTGGCGCAGCTTCTAGAAAACCTGCCATGCCAGCTGTAAGATGAACTGGCGACATGGTCTTATCCTCCCATTCTCAGAGACACTTGACAAACCTATGAACTTTTTGGCCAATTCCTGCCAAGGACAGCTCAGCATCAGCCGGTAACAGACCAGCAGGCAATGCAAAACGCCTCCATGTAACATGTGCATTATGGAGAAGCCGTTCTTGACTTAGTTTTATATAACTTCTTCTATCCTTACTTGCTTAACTTTGTTATAAAATGAAAGAAACAGGAAGGGCCTTTCTGGTAGAAACCAGTTTTAAGGATGTAATTCAAAATATAGACGAAGCCTTGGGCACATAAACCGTAAATGTCCTAACTATTTACCAACAAGGGTTAAAAATTACAAAATATCCATTTTGTGGAACTTCATGCCACCATTAAGAGGAATGGGCATGGCCTTTTGTTTTATTTATTTTTTATTTTTTATTTTTTTGAAACAGAGTCTTATTTTATTGTCCTGGGTAGAGTGTTATGACATCACAGCTCATAGCAACCTCAAACTCTTGGGCTCAAGAGATTCTGTTGCCTCAACCTCCCAAAGAGCTGGGAGTACAGGTACTTGCCATGATGCCTGGCTATTTTTTTTAGAGATAGGGTCTCACTCTTGCTCAAGCTGGTCTTGAACTTGTGAGTTCAGGCAATCCACCCACATTGGCCTCCCAGAGTGCTAAGATTATAGGAGTGAGCCACCACACCGGCCAGAGCAATAATTATCAAAGCGTGGTGGGTTCCTAGACCCACAGCATCACCACTGCTTGGGAACCTGTTACACAAACAAATTCTCAGGCCCAACCCTGCACACCCTGGAGTGGGACCCAGCACTGTCTGTCTTAACAAGCCTTCCAGGGACTCTGATGTAGAAGAATCTGAATGATGTGTTAAGGGAAATGAAGGATTCTGGATGATACAGGCTGCATAATCACAACAATGTAAAATGTATTTGAGTACAAGAAGATTGGAAAGGGATCTGTGAGGGTTATCTCTGAGTGACAGGGAACTTTAAAAATTATCCCTTGGTGAGTACATTCTTTTATAGTCATAATCCTCCATCCTAAATGGGGGGTTATAATTGATAGATAGATAAATAGATAGACAGATAGATAGACAGATAGATAGATGATTAATGTATAGATTGATGGAGGGCCGGCAGGTTGGCAGAAGCCATAGCAGATGGCTGTGCTGGGCAGGAAGGACATGGGCAGGCATAGGGCTGCATAGGGGCACCTACCTTGGGCACAGGGTAGCCACACACATGGGTAGAGGTCACACACTGGCGCACGGCACCCACGGCCACAACGCTGCTGAGGCGCTGCACCTCGTGGAGGACGGCGCAGGTGTAGGGTAGGCGTTCTCGGTCGTGGTAGCAGATGGCAGAGGCAGCACCCAGCACCTCATCCAGCTCCTGCTGCACCCTGTCTGTGGGTAGCTCAGTGTGGGTCTGGGGAGGGCACCTGAGGCCTGGCCTCCCCATTGCACCCCACCACTCTCATCCCCACCCAGAGACTGTCCTGAGGCTCATGACCCCTGGGTCACTCCACCCTCTGCTGCCTCCCCTGGCCCCATGGGAACACGCCGTTCTCGGAGGCAGAGCCAGCCTCTTGTGAAGGAGATTTTACAGGATTTTCTTTTCTAGGGATGCTTGAGGGAAGAGAAAGGACCCAGATTTGAGCACCCACTATGTGCCGGGCACTCTTTATACACCTGGTGGGAACTATTATCACCATGAGGAAACTGTGGTTCTAACAGGAGAGATACTTTTGCCCAAGGTCACAAAACTGGTAGAGCTAGGATTTGAACTTAGGTCATAGCCAATTTGTCCCTGAGAGAATTCCAGCCCCTTTTGCCCTCCATGATTGTGATCTTGAGGTGGATGTTAGCATAGAGCCTGGCATTTAGTAGGTGCTGAATGATTACTGAGTAAGTAAAATAATGTTGCCCTGTTTTAACACTGATTCAGAGCAGAATGTCACAGAGCAAGTAGCAGGGTGGGAGCTAACGCCCCTCCTGCCTGACTCAAAGCCATAACCACTTCTTGTACCACAGTGGTGAGAGAGACCAGGACCCGCTCCTGGCACTGCAGAGCAGAGTGAAGGGGTGGCATGGCCCAGAGGGGTAACAGGCATGTGCAGGAAAGATGAGGGCCCTCACCCTGGATGGCTCTGTGCTGGACCATGTAGATGAGTGCCCAGCGCAGGGTGGTGGCTGTGGTGTCGGTGCCAGCCAGAAACAGGTCAGTCACCACCTGGATCAGGTTCTCCTCGTTGAATGTGGAGACAGGGTCATCTGAGGCCTGGTAGGTGGACAATGGGTGGGCTGGGGAGCAGCTCTAAACTAACGTTCTCTCCTAGCAGAGCCCTGGTGTCTCTTTGAGGCCGACTTGTTCCAAGACTTGTGAAACCAAAACTCATTGAGGGTCTGACCCCTCAGGAGGACCCGAGTCCCGGAATTATACTAACTTTTTTTTTTTTTGAGGTAAGGTCTGACTATGTCACCCAGGCTGGACTTGAACTCCCAGACTCAAGAGATCCTCCTGCCTCACCTTCTGAGTAGCAGGGACTCTGCCCCAATTTGTGATGACTTTTGATGGTAGTCATCAGACTCCCCCTGACATTAACCAGGTCCTTTGCTTCCCTCCCACCCCTATTTGCAGAAGCCAGACCTGGCCTGGGAAAAGATAGGGAGGTAAATGCCATTTAAACCCACTCAGGGAGCCTTCAGGGTGCTCTGGGAGCTTGTAGACCAAGACAAAGATGAGGAACCAAGACATGACTTAGAGCCAAGGCACAACCTAGAAAGACAGCCCCCTCTGTTTCTTGGCAGCTGCTCCAGGCCCACCTTAGTGATCTGGGCCAGGTAGCAGCTGATGAAGTCCTTGGGGGCCTCAGGTGCCCTAAACTTGTGCCTGATGATCTCTTGGTGGATGAAGCCCCTCACAGCTTCCTGGTACCTGAATATCTCCTGGTGGGGTCCTGGGAGGTGGCGGAGGGCCCAGGGAAACATGTCGTAGAGCTATGGGGAGAGAGCCCCCCCCCAGGGCCACTCAGATTCAGCCCCTGAGTCAAGGGGCCTCCAAAGTGGGCGGAAGCCTCTGACATAGGCAGCTCAGGGCTGCCTCTCATCTGGAGACCCCCCCCCCCCCGCCAAATAATCTAGACAGAAACAAGAGCCGTGGTAGCAGCGATTGTGCCCTGGCCTTAGGTGGGAGGTTGTAGGCCCAGAAAGCTGCATTCCTGAGGATGTGACCTGCCCCTTACTCCCTTCCCAGTTACTCTGAGACACAGAGAAGAGGATTGATGCTGTGAATGTGTCAGCCTGCTGAACAGAAGCCATCTAAGCAACTGAGAATCAGGCCTCACGGTCTCTTTGTGCCAGGCGCTGGCTGAGGCTCCTGCCTGCCTTGGGCCCTGGCTGTCCAGTGGCCTTCATACCTGCCTCCCCAAATGCCAATTACCCGGCGCCACACGGTGCTGACAAAGGCCAGGCCAAAGTCGATGGCTTGAGTCAGTTCCTGGAAGGTGGGATCCTCCGAGAGGAAGTGGTGGCCAAACACAAGGGTCGCAATCACCCTGGCTGTGGACCTGACAATGGATACCTGAGGGTCGAAGGGTCTACCTGAGAGTAGAGGGGTAGACTCAGGCTGAGGCGGCACGAGAGCAGTGCCCAGGCGCTCCTCTGGTCTCGTGTCACACGCGTGGACAGCCACTCATCCTCCTTCTCATTCACACGCCCTGCAAATGCTTACTAAGTGCCTTCCACGTGCTAGCCAGCTCTGTGCCAGCTGCTACGTGTTCAGAGAGAGGAGTGGGACACAGACAACCTTTAAATGACAACAGAATGTGGAGCAGGTATGCACAGGTGGGGACAAAGGGTGGGGGACTAGCTGTACCTGAGATTCAAGGAGGACTTCTTGGGGGAGGTGACTTCAGCTAGGTCTGAAATAAGGAACTGGAGTCTCTCACAGGGAAGGAAGGGTAGCAGGCTGGGTCATTTGGGAGGGTCAATACCATGTGCAAATGGTTGGAGGTTTGAAAGGCATTAGATGTTATTGGAGAATATGTCCCCAGCTACAGCAATCTGGGCATTTCTGGGCCTCTGCCTGCCCACCTCGGAGAAACTCCCACTGCACTGTGGTAGCTTAAAACTGCTGTTCGCAGTCCCAGGCTTTGTGGACACATGCACACCCCTGCACGTGCAGCAGGCTCAGCCTCCTCCATGTGTGCATGAGGGGGGATCAGGTCCTCCCCCCTGCCCCAGCCCACTGCTTACCCTGCTCCTGGCAGAAGGCTTCAGCCAGCTCTGCTGCCTCTTCCTGCAGCTGCACCTCCAGCGTCAGCTTACCTAGGCCCAGCTCTCGGAGTGTCACCATGCAGAAGCGTCTCTGTTGCCGCCACGTATGCCCATTGCTGCAGATGACCCCTGGGTCCAGGGCGAGGTGGGGTGGACAGTCACCAGCCTCTCCCAGCCTCCCAGGCCAAGACCACTTGGCTCTCGTCCAGGCCTACAGGGCAGACCCACCCTCCCAAATGACTTTCCCAGCTCACCCTGGGTTGGTGCTCTGACAGGTGAGCGAGGGTAGTCAGGGAGCCTCAGATGGGCTCAACTGTGCCCTGTCCCAGTCCACCAATGTGGTTTTGACTTTAACAGTCCCCACAGAAAATGGGGGAGGAGGTAAAGATGGGGGAGGAACGGGGGCATTTGCTGAGCCAGGCACTGTACCAGGCACTCCCTAGTGTTTCGGCCTCTAGGTCTCCCCCATGCCCTTAGGACATCAGAGCAGTCATTATCTGCAAGTGACAGAGAGAACACTGAGAGCAGAGTGGGGCTGACTTGCCCAAGGTCACACAGGTAGCAGAGGGCTGAACTGAACTGAGACTCGAATCTGGGTCTTTTGACCTCAAGAGCTGATTTCTTTTCACACCACAGGGACATTGATCCTCTCAGAAGTGCCCTCTTTGTTAACCGTTCTGGCCTGCACTACTCTCTGAGAGTAGTGGCCAGCAGCCGCCCCCATCCCCAACAGGAAGTGCAGCCCTGCCTCTTTCTCCAAACAGGTCCCTGAAGAGTGGGGTGAGGGGCCTGCCGGAGAGCTGCTCTGAGTTGGAGACCAACGCTTCCTTCACCGCCTGGAAGCCGCTCAGCACCACGACAGGTGTCAGGCCTACCCACACGGTGAATACACGTCCATGAGCCTGGGCCAGCTGCAGAGAGACCAGGCGGCACTCACCTTTGGGGCACTGTCTCAGAGCACCTCTACCCCTTTTCCCGGATAAGCCAAACCTGGGTCACTGGCTCCCTGTGTGCTTGGCAGGATCAGGGCCCAGCACCCCACCCCATCAGGCCTGGGAGCTGGTATCCTGTGTGGGCCATACACTTGAGTCCACCCTCAGCATCAGTGTACAAGAAGAGGTCATCTCCATTTTATGGCTTAGAAAGGTAGCAAAGGACCAGGACCTAGGTGTCCCAACTCCCATGTCCTTCCAGGAGTCAGGAACCTGAAGGTCATAATTTTCTGGTATCTTGAACCAGATACTTTAAAAATATATTTGTTCAACATTGATTGAGAAGAGAGCTGAGCCTTGCCAGGGAAAGGGCAGCATGTCCTGCCCACTGTGGCTCTCTGCAGTCATTCAGGCCTGGCTCACTCAATCCAACAGACACCCTCCACCTATCTGTCTATAGGTGAAAGCCCCTTCCCAGTCCTGAGGCTTCCTCTACCCTCTACCACCTTCCGCTCCCCATGGCTTGACCCTGTTTTATGCTGGTGCTCTCAGCAGCATCATGGAAGGAGGCAAACCCCAGAAGTCTTTCCCCACTGGAGTAAATCCATTTGGTCACACCATCTGTCTATTGGTGGAGGGTGTCTGTTGGAGGTGGCTTTGTGCAGCAATTACTTGAGTAATGGTACTTGAGTGTGTTCTTGTGAGTCCCATTACCCCACCTCCCATCTCAAGTGCTTTTCAGAAAATTCCTTCCACCCACAGTGTTCTCCCAGAGTAGATAGAGTCCTGCTCAGCATGGCTTTCTCCATTGTGCTACATGGCAGTGGACTTCACTGCCCTTGCAATACACCTACAATCCTGCATTGGACAGATGAGGAACCTGAGGCTTAAGGCCTCTGAGCTAACGAGTGGCAGGACCAGGGATTCACCCTGACATGTATCTGACCCAGTTCCTTCCATCTCCAGCATTCCGGGGCTGAGAGGAAGGAAGGGTTTGTCTGCTCTTCCCTTTAGGGCACCCAACTCAGGGACAGATTGCCTACCTGGAGCAGCGTCTCTGGGTGCAGCTGAAAGCTTAGTTGCCATAGGTTTCCAAGGATGGGGAAGGGGAATGGGCCAGGAGGGAGGTGGCTCCTTTCCCAGTAGAAGGTGCCAAGTTTCAGAAGCAGAAAGGAGACCACCAGTAAAGCTACCCCACTGAGCAGGGAGAACATCTCTTTGGTCCTGGGTCTCCTGTCCTCCCCTTTGCTTCCCAGTCCTGAGGCTTCCTCCACCTTCCACCACCTTCCTCTCCCCATGGCTTGATCCTGTTTTTATGCTGGTGCTCCCAGCAGCGTCATGAAGGAGGCAAACCCCAGAAGTCTTTCCCCACTGGAGTAAATCCATTTGGTCACACCAGTCACACCTGGGCCATGCTGCTCAGCAGGGCTGCAGGGCTCCAGCCTGGGACAGGTTGGGACACCTTCATCACTGTATAGCATCAGCCTCAGCTCTGGCGCATGAAGCTTATCACTGGTGAGGCTTCTCTCAGTTCTGGCTGGGCTGCAGCTCAGGGAGGGATGGGGGAAGCCACTAGCAGTGGCAGTGGCTCCCCTAGGATATGCTATTTCATCTCGACATGCCTGAGGTGGGGTTTTCATTCCTGATTTCTTCTTCCCAGGTGCATAGCAACCTCTCTTGGGGTCTCTCTAGCCTCTGGTCAGCTTAGACTCTTCACCTGCCCTAGATCCCACATTTGTCAGTAGTCAAATTCTATAGCCTTTCTTGTGTTTCAACTGTCTGGGGACCAGACTGCCCAGTTTTGCCCAGTTGTATGAGAGTCTGGTCTTGCAGGAAAGGAGCAGCACAGAAGAGCCCTCATAAGGGGCTCACTGATGTGCTCACACAGAGGAACACAGAGGAAGTAATTCAACCTCCTCCTGCCTCAATTTCTTCATTTGTACAAAGGAGACAGGAGATAATTTTGGCCAGCTTCCTCATAGAGCTGTTGCACCACTGCCCAGCAGGAGATAGATGCCACAGTCCAGCGGGGCACTCACAGGTACGATGCTAGACAGGACAGGAACCATTTCTGCTTCAGGGCTGCAGAGTCCAAGACATTGTTTCAAGGGTGCAAAGCTTCAGTTTGGGAAGATGTAAAGTTCTAGAGGTAGATGGTGGTGATAGCCATACAACAATGTGAGTGCGCTTAATGCCACTGAACTATACATGTTAAATAATTAAAATGGCGAATTTGATAATGTTATGCATATTTTACTTTAATTAAAAAAAAATTAAGGGACAGAGATGTTGGAGGAACCCGGAGCCCCTAGCTGGGTGGACAGGGTTGTTGACAAGCCCAGGCAGTTCCCTCTGCCTGGAGTGCACCACTTCCCCCTGCAAGTTCTGTCTCCAGCGGAGGTGATGGCAGTGCTCACCTCACATGGCTGTGGGGGATAAGCTGAGATGATGCTGTGTGACAGTGCTGTGGATAATGTGCTATGCTTGTACCAAGCTACTTCCTTCTGTTTTGATAAGTTGCCTTCCCCTCTTCCTAGCATGTTTCTCCTTCCTCAAAACATTGCTGACGAGTTGCAAGTCTCTGAAAGCTTCTCCAGCCAGCTCTACTGACCTGCTGCCTCCAAACAGCCCTGCATTGCCCATGCTGGCCATTGCCTTCTTCAGGCTGACTAGTGGCTCCGTTAGCTGCATTGAGTGTCCACTCCACAGACACCTGGTCTCCCTTTCTGATGAAATCAGGCATGTTCAGGGTGGTGTGGCTACAGACAAGGTCTCTGTTTCTTTGGTTTCTTCAACAGTAGTTGTTGACACTGCCAAGTTGCCATTGAGGGAAGTGACTCACTGATAGAAGGACCTGGCAGCCCCCATGTCTGTCCCACAGGGCTCTGTGTTGCTCTGTGTTCCTCTGTGTGAGCACATCAGTGAGCCCCTTATGAGGGCTCTTCTGTGCTGCTCCTTTCCTGCAAGACCAGACTCTCATTTGACCACTTCCTCTACCCGCTGCTATGTAAGCTACTTGAGGCTAAGGACCATTTGCAACCCAACAGTAGAGTCTCATTCTGTTCCCCAGACTAGACTGCTGTGATCTCAGCCTAGTTCACAGCAACCTTAAACTCCTGGGCTCAGATGACCCTCTCACCTCAGCCTCCCTAGTAGCTAGGACTACAGGCACCCACCACAACATCCTGTTAATAGTTTTCCTACTTTTAGTAGAGACAGGGTCTTAATGCTTGCCCAGGCTGGTCTCAAACCCCTGAGCTTAAGTGATCCACAAGCCTCGACCTCCTGGAGTGCTAGGATTACAGGCGTGAGCTGCCACGCCCAGCACACAATCCAGGAATCTAGTCTGCTGTTCCAGCATGCAACTTAATTCATATGGTGATGGTAATATGGTGTGGCTATGATGGGGGTTACTGGTGGACACTAGGGTTTTGGTAGTAGATGAAGGCAGTTGAACAGTGGCTGTGGTGGTCACTATGGTTCTGGAAGTGGAGGCAGGATAGAAAGATAGGCCTGCCATCTGCCTTGTGACCTGCTGATCATATTCCACTTGCTCCAGCTATTGCCTGGTTATCTTGGCCAGGAATGTTCCTCAGAACCGCCTCAAAATCAGATATAGCATTTGAAGCCTTTTCAAGATGGAGAAGTTTATCTACCCAGTGGGAGACTTGCTTGCTCAACATTCCCAAGAGTGCTGAACTTTAACAAACTTCCTCCCTCCCTCCCTTACTCAAGGGTCATGGTGTTCTGGCTGCTGCAGGTGGGATGTGGCACTTGGAACAGAGACACACCCAGCACACTGGGACAGAGTGTGATCAGCTTCCAGAGATGGGAGATCACAGGGACACAGATCTGGAAGTGACTAGCTCCTTCCTCACTTAGCCAATCACTAGTGTGTGATTGTTCATGTGGCTTCTTCTGTGAGATGGTGGAGGTGGGCCACAAGTTCCCCTCTTAAAGGGAACCCTGACAGAGTGTGCACCTGACCCTGTGGTAGCGCACTTCAAGTTGTAACCCCCTTCCTGGTGGTCTCCCTGTGATTCTAGACATTTTGTTACCCAGGCCATAGGTTGGCATATTGGGAGATAAGTCACCCAACTATTTCCTGCTGTTACCTTCTTAGAATTCTAAACCAAGAGGCCAGGAGTGGTGGCTCATGCCTGTAATCCCAGCACTTGGGAGGTTGAGGTGGATGGATTGCCTGAGCTCACAGGTTCGAGACCAGCCTGAGCCAAAGTAAAACCTCATCTCTAAAAACAGCTGGGCATTGTGGTGGGTGCCTGTAGTTAAAAAAAAAAAAAAAAGCTAAACCAAGAATGGACAACATTCAGACCATTCCACCTTTGTCCCTATAAAAACAGCTCAGTTGGCTGAGTACCTTCCCTGTATGAGATATTTTCATATCAAATTTCTGACTAATCCTCTCTGCAATACTCAGAAGATAAGAAATTTGCTTGAGAAAGTGGGAGAGGCCAGGTGTGATGACTCACTCCAATAATCCTAGCACTTTGGGAGACCAAAGAGGGGGCATTGCTTGAGGTCAGGAATTCAAGACCAGCCTGAGCAAGAGCGAGACCCCATCTCTACTGAAAATAGAAAAATTAGCCAGGCATTGTGGTGGTGCCTGAACTACCAGCTACTTGGGAGGCTGAGGTCAGAGGATCATTTGAGCCCAGGAGTTTGAGGCTGCAGTGAGTGGTGATGATGCTAGCCTGAATGACAGAGTAAGACTGTCTCAAAAAAAGAAAAAAAAAGTGGGAGGGCTGCATTTCTAACTCAGGTCTTCTGTCTCCAAGTTGTTTTCTCTTTCTACAGCTGCCTCCCAGCTGTGACAGGCCAGCATTCTCAAAAGGGAGGCAACTAAAGGCTAAGAAAACACACACACAGAGCCCAGAGCTAGTCATGCTTCCAGAGGTTTTCATTTCTTATGTTAGTGTTTAATTTGTACAGTGTACCTCAGTGCCTCATGGGAGTGAATAGGAACAAATACAGGTGGCCTGCCTGCTTGCCTCTAGATGTTACATAAAGTCCCCAAAGACAGTAGTTATTTCTGGGGAGGGTTGGGAGACCCAGGAATCCCTGAAGGAAAGAGAGGCAAAATCAGAGGCCATATCCAGGCAGCCAGAGCAAAGACCAGTGCTAGAGGACATGGCCCTAAATTGCTTATTTTATTATTATTTTCAGAGAAGTGTTTTCTCACTCTGTCACCCAGGCTGGAGTGCAGTGGTGTCATTTGGTGTTATAATAGCTCACTCACTGCAACCTCAAACTCCTGGACTCAAGTGATCCTCTTGCCTTAGCCTCCCAAATAGCTGGGACTACAGGTACAGGGGTGTGACACCTGTCCCTGATACAGGGTTTCCCCATTCAAAGCTGAACAGGGACCCCTATTCTCTAGGCCTGGGTGAGCTTAGAGATCAGTCTCATCACAAACAATCATTTCTAGGCATAAACAGGCCCTTTCCAGGTCATATTCTCTGGGACCAAGCAAGGTCATGAAAAAAGCACCTGATTAACAACATCTCATCTGGGTGGTTCCTCCTAGAGTAGGGAACACACACCCTACTATTTCGCTTGGAGCAAGGACTGCGAGGACCACATTCCTTTCCTAATTTTAGGATTATTTTCTGCCTGTAGTCTCCTGGCCAATTGTCATGTGTTCTGGACATACATTCTGGACTCTAAGATAAGAAAAATAGTATATAACCCCCTAGACTAGCAGTTCTCAACCTGTGGGTCGTGACCTACAGGAACTATATAAAAGGGCCGTGGCATTAGGAAGGTTGAGAACCATTGCCCCAGATAGAAGGCCCACATGGGCTTCCCATTTGGGTCCCCCCTTCACCACTGTGGAGGTTTTTTAATCTCTTTATCTTTCTATCAATAAACTCTGTCCTTTTGCTTACCCACATGGTCCATGGTTTCATTCTTTGAATCCTGGGATCAAGGACCAGACATAGAAATTCTGGCTATATTACCACACCTGACTTATTTTTTTTTAAAGGTAGGGTCTCACTATGCTTCTCAGGCTGGTCTGGAACTCCTGGTCTCAAGTAATCCCTCTGCCTCCCAAAGTATTGGGATTACAGGCATGAGCCACTATGCCAGGTCTCCATATATTTTTGTACTAGACCATCAAGATTGTCTTTGTGGTTCCCAGTCTAAAAGGCAAAATGATTTCTGCCTCATAAAAAGAAATAAAACTCAATAAGTACATAGAAGTTTATAATAGCAAAAAACTGAAAAAGCTTGTTTCTGTCAGAAGATATCTAGTTAAATGATCAGTGCTGTATTTATATCAAGAATAATATGTAGATGTTTAAAAAAGGTAAAAAATAAGATGAAAGAAAATAAGGTAGCTGCATTAGTAGCAAATATCTTGTGCTCTAAGATGTATTATTTACTAGAAAAGCAGGAAAAATGTTCCCATATGTATTAAAATATGAAAATACACTTTTATGTACCTAGAATATATCTGGAAAGATGCATAAGGAACTGGTTTATTATGATTGACTCTGTGGTTGGGGAGCTGACGTACTGGGGGCTTAGGGTGGGAGGGAGACTGATTCTTACGTGTATATCATTTTGTATTCTTGACCTTTTTTGAAACCATATGCATATATTACATTTTACAGTAAGATTTTTTAAAAAGGTTATCTGGAAGAGAGAGCTTCTTCCCTCACATAGGTGAAGGAAGTTTAGAATGTATAACCTGTTCAACTTGAGGACAGGCAGATATTCTCAAAACACATGGCCATATCCTTACCACCTACCCCCGGCCCCCACCACCACACACACACATTTTGCAATCTGGGATAGTCTTACTTCAACAAGAGATGGATGCCATATTGCTAAAATGTCCGTGTCCTTTTCTGGCTGCCTGTCTTGCAGTCTCTATTGTGGTTTTGAGACACTTTACTCAGGCGTGCTGGAGTCTTTAGAGAATTATCATAGTAACAGTTTGTTGGGCACTTAACCATATAGCAGACACTGGGAATTTTCCATGGATTATTTTACTTAATTTTCATAGTAACCTGTAAGTTAGGTCCTATTATTATTTCTATTTTTATAGAAGTCAAAGCTCAGAGAGGCTTAGGTCCCTTCCCACAGCTAAGAAGAGGTGAAGCCGCGGTTTAATCACCAAAGTCCCTGTATCTAATCCCTCCCTGTTTGAAATATTTAAAGTGGTTTCTGGCCAATATAGGAGTATACAGGAGAAGGTGACTCAAAGCACTCCAAGGATTCACTGAAGAAATCAGACAGTGGAGAGAGTAAGGACTAATGAGGGCTCTTCCAAGGAATATTCAGGGATGCGTATGAATGCAGGTGTGGTAGACAGAAACCACACAGTAATTCCAACAGGGAAGTTAGAATATAAAAAATTATTAACTAGTAATAGAGAATTAGTTGCTACTAAGAGGGTAAAGAGAACTCTCTTATATCTAGAATGAAATACATTTGGAAGAAGTGGCCTTTTGAGGCTGAGATTCAGACCTCGTTGGGGTGGATCTGGCTGAGTCACTGAATAATGCAAAAGTTTGCTAGGTCAAGGTCAATGCTAGCAAGCTAAGAACTGCTTGCTGGGTGCCAACAAAACCAGTTTGATGAAAATATTTCAAATTATATATAAAACCAGCACATTGTACCCCATGATTGCACTTGTCAGGAAGTTACTGATAACTTTAGCTAGGAGGGACTTTGGGGGGAGTTTCCCCCAAGCTGCTACTGAAATTCTCTGGAGGAGAGTATAACTAGGTTCTACATGTGGGGCAAGCATTGTGGGCCTTGCAGGCATGTGAAAAAAAGAAGGCACTCTGGACGTGGGGAGAGAAGCCCCTTTCTGTGGTGGTGTCTCTCCAGTGCCCCCTACGGACACAGCTTAACAATCATGCCTGCTGGCATGAGAAATGCTCACAGGGTTCAGCTTCCATAACACATGTAAGGGAGGATTTGCAGGCTGAGGCAATGCATCAAAAATTGACACAGTCTGTACATACAAGCAAGTCAGTTCCCTATCAACACTCTGAATCAGTGTCCTGCCTCTTGAGAAGTTCACCCAAAATAATATTTCACAAGCCTCTTCCATGTTCATGACCTTGTGCTAGGCACTATTGGGAAATAACAGGTCATGATATGTGACTCTTAACCTTTGTGGAGTGTATAATCAAATTGGAGAGAGGAAGTGCTTCCTGATATTATCTAAATACTTCCACGCTTGCCTGCCTTTTGGGTGCCAGTTTCCTCAGCCTAGAACATCCTCTTCCCCTTGTCTCTACCTGTGAAAGTCCCCTCCCACCTCCAGCCACTACCACCTATAAAACTGTGTGCTTTGCACCTGTTTGACTGCCTGGTGGTAAATGGTCTGGTCTTGTGTCTCTGCTCCCACCGGGTGAGAGATGGCTGAGGGCAGAGCTCACTATCTGCTCATGGCACCTGCTGTGAGCTTAGCCAATGTCCCCAGTTCCCTCCCAGCTAATGAGTATGACAAAGGCAGGTGGTTCAGAGGGTCAGGGAGCTATAGCTTCTTGTTTTTGTGCTTACATACCCCAAGCAGAAGTGAGAGACCTTACTTCTTAAACACTTTCCTACTTTTATCTCTCTACCTTGATGTAAGCAAATTAGCAGTAGATGAATTCCCATAAAGTTGGATATAAATCAAAGTCTTCTAAGTTTAATTTTATTTTAAAGGCTTGTTAGTAGGGTGACAGGTGTGGGAACTTTGCTGTTTAATAGAAACTTTGTGCATAATTTAACAAAGCCACTTTCTCCAAATTTATAATTTATGGAACCCTAGTAACTGCTCATATACTGGCTTTGGTAAGGCAAAGCCCACTATGGTGATGGCAGAGAAACTGAATAAAGGTACTCTGGGGCTCTAACTAGGGTAGAGCTCCCAGAGGGAGGAGTGTTCCCAGGGTGAGCCTGTGTCAGGTGGAAATTCTGGGCTTTCATTATTCAGAGCCAGAGGAACCTTGGAGACCCTCCAGCCTGGGCATAACAGTAGCTTTCAGTAATGACTTGTTGATTGATTCATTTGGGGTGAAGGAGGGGACCAGTGGAGTATCCTAGATGTTTTGTACCAGGGAAGGGAGTCCTGGGCTTCTAACCCCAGTCCTTCTGTTGGCTAAGCCAAGACCACAACGAACCATTGAAACCCTCTGGGTGTGTGGCTTCTGCAGCTGAAAAGGAGGGCAATTAACCCTGCCCTGCTTCTTGTGGGGTCACCATTGTTTCCACCTCAACAAGTGGGCTTGGAGTGTAGTCCTGCACTTGCTGTTGGAGTTGCTCCCACTGGCCTGTAGTTTACTTATTTATTTTTCCCTTTAATTTATGTTTAGCTCTGTACCTTGAGGACAGTATCACCTGGCCTTTTACAATGTACTTTCTTGGCTCTTGGTGCTCCAAGTGGCTCAGCTGAGTGAGATGATGGAAGGTCTTCCCTATGACATTGTTGGAATCTCCCTCAATGAAGCCACCTTGATCGTCTCATCTGACACTTTTTTCATTTTGTGTAAAAAAAACTCTCCTTCCTTTGAGCTCCTGGTCCTTCTACCCCCAACAATAGGAGGGTGACCTCAACTCTGTGAAGAGTGTTGGCCAATACTGCCCCCTTGTGGTGGCAGCTTGTCTTGTCAGGAGGTTTTCAGTCCAGTTTTTCCAGGGATTCCGGCTGCTGACCCTTTACAGAATTATCAGGTCACTCCAGAGAAGCTTTAACCCACAAGACCCTTGAAGGGGGTTTCATCTATAGAGAATTCCTGGTGACAAGCCAAACCTTCAGCACTGGTTTGTGGAGATCTGTGTTCCAGGGAGGAGATGAAGGCAGGGGGGAGTATGTCATAAGCAGGATACCTGGGAGCTAGACTAGAGCCATGGGCATGAGACCAACCATGGAAGGAGCCATAGTGGGGACCTTCAGCATTAGGGACATCTAGAGGAAGCAGTCAGCAGCTGTCCCAGCAGGCAGGTAGGGCATGGCCCCTGGGGTTATTTGATAAGCAGGAGGCATCCAGCACTGTATCAGCAAGCAGCGGGGTTTGTGCTGTGGCTTGGGGTAGGACTTCAGACCCTCAAAGGGATTAAGGCTAAGAGATGGGAGACCTGAAGTGGAACAACATAAGGCTGAGGCAGGAGGAGGGGAGGGTCTGGCAGGGAAGCAAGTTCAAGGCTAAAGAAAATATAGGTGAGCGGCTAAGAGTAAGCATCAGGTCTGGAGCTTGGGTAATAGATGGGGGGGCTCAGCTTCCAGATCTGGGGAGTGGGTTAGAGGCCCGGCTTGAGCATGACCTATGCCCATCGATGCTGTGTGATCCCACACAGTGGGAGGGACTGTGGGACTGAGAGGTCCCTGGACTAATGGGAATCTCCAGAGGTGAGCTGAACCAGTGGGAGACGAGTAAGTGCCCCCAGCTGTCACTGTGAGGGGCCATCACTCCAGCCAAATTTAGGTTTTTGTGAAGATTCCATGTAAGACGTGAGCTGGGCAAATTCTGAATGCACTTAGTGTGAAGCTGGTGTCTCTTCTCTCCCAGCCCTACCAGAGCACTGCCCCTTCCCTAAACAGGCACCACTAGACCCCGCTCTGAGCAGTCACTTCCCTGCTAGGAAGACAAAGCTGCTGCTGGATATGCCACCCTGAGAGGGATCCCATCTGTGAGTCACACCAACTCTTGGTGACTGACCTGACTGTGCCATTCTTCCCAGGCATATTGAACCAGTATTGAGACCTCTTAACCCGAATGAGTAATTTTGGATGCAGAAGCAGAATAATGGGAGAGATGCTGGGAGTTACAGGAAAGCTGCTCAGGACCCTTCCTTGTGCCACAAGACAATGAACACACATTAGGCTTAAAATACATGCATTTCACGTGGGACCCTCCTTTGAAACCCAAACATGGGCCATGGCTGTGCTGTCTGCTAGTTAAGAGGTTGCCTCAGTTGCTGGCAGGTTCAAAAGTGGCTCACTTTTCCAGGGACTGTATTGTCACTTAGGTTGTTTACAGCAAGGAGTTTTTTACATACCTTGGCTTTCTGATGTTACCCTTAAGGTGGTGGTCCCCAGACAGTATTTCTCAAGAAGCCAGTCCCAAGGGATGTACCATGAAGCTCAAGTTTCCATGACCAGATACATTTGGGAAGGGCTGAGTAGAAGTTCCCAGTTCCCATCAGTGTCAGAAGGGGCTGAGGAGCCCAGCTTTGATTCTAGATTCATTTTTCCCTGTGTGCTCTGTGTTTCCTCCCTCAGAACTACTTTCCCACAGAGCTCACAGGGAACCTGCTTTTAGTGACACACTGGGAGCATTATTTGAGGGTGGATCAAAACAAAGCTTTAACCTGCAGAAGCTGCTGGAAAGCCTCTGACCTTGGGGTGTATTCCCTGCAGCTTCAAGGGACTTCCGTGGCAGCCCCAATCCACTCCTATGATCTCCCTTGACTACCCTGGGTCATACCCACAACTTGGGGTTGGGAGTAGGGCTGCCAGAATTTGTAGCTAAAAATAAAGGAGGACCAGCTAACTTGGAATTTCAGATAAACAACAAATACTGTCACCTTTGGCTTTCTGATGTCACCCTTAAGGTGGTGTTCCCCAGAGAGTATTTCTCAGGAAGCCAGTCCCACCCAACCATACTCACCTTAATGAGAATGTCCCAGCTGGTATGAAGAAGACGCCTGAGAGGTGTGGGGGATGCCTTTGGGGACAGGTGACTCTGAGGACTCCACAGGAGTTCCATGCTGGGACCTTGGCATTGTTCCCTACTGCTGCCACTGTAAATAGTTCATGAGGGCTATATGTGTTGGGCTTTAGGCCAGGGGTCCACATGCACGTCTTTTATTCTATTCATGGGGGATTTTTGTTACCTCTATTTATGTGTGAAGAAGCCATGGCTCAGAGAGGTTGAGTGATTTGTCACCTAGTTCTTCAGTAGCAAAATTGAGATCCAAAGTTTATTTGGATCAGGTTTTTAACTTCTTTGTCTTGGCACTATCCCACACCCATGGACTGACTTCCAGATTGTCTTGAAAAAGATCCTATACGCTTCACCTTTCCCCACTCAGGTAACCTAGTGACAAGTTTTCTACTGACAGTGTTGCTGACCTGTGGGGAATGAAGTGGTGGAAGTTTCCACTCGACAACACTTAATTGAACCTTCTCTGCCTTTGATTTTGATTTTTGTTCATCAATATCAGTGAGATGTCACCTTCTCTGTTCTCCTTGGACCATTTCTTTTTTGCCCTAGGCCGACTTCCTCTTTTGGGGTCTTGCTGCACATGGCCCATCTGTTTAGTGCACTAATCACATTTAAGCATTACCATTGGCTTACAGGTCTCTCTACCTTTGTCTTCAGGCATTTTTTTGGCAGGGACGGTCTGGTTCATTTCTACCCCAGCACCTCAACTATAGCAAGTGCTCAGCTATATGCTTGTTGAATGAGTGAAGTAAGACATGCTGGAAATAGCAAAGAAAGAAGTACATTAGCAAGTGTGTCTTTGCTGTAGAAAATGAGATTTGTTATTGATTTCTTGCCATTCAAGGGTAATTTTTCCCTTCCCTGGTTGATTTTTTTTCAAGTTTGCTCTAGAAACCGGAATAGGAGGGGAGCATCTCTGTGGCAGCAGTACCGCCTTCAGACAGGAGGTGGCAGGCGAGCCCAACCTCCCCATTTCATAAAAGATACAGAAATCCCCCAAATAGTTGCCAACCCTAAAAATAAGCATTGAGGGTAAGAACTAGGCTTCAAGGCAAGTTCTCTGGCTGACTCCCGTGAAAAGGAGCCTCTTGGAGAGGGTGTTTTGAAGGGAAAATATAGCAGCTACTCATGAAGGGGCCGCTCTTCATAAATTCCCTTTGAGTAGTGTTTCTGGAAACGCCATGGAAAGGAACACAGTATAACCCTCTCAAGCTCTAAAGGACTCAGGACAACATCCTTCTTGCTGGCCAAGCTGGAAGCTTGTTTGCTTTGGAAATCATTCCCAGCTCTGTGGCCCCTGGTGGCACCTCGTCCCCCTCCCCCACCAAGGGGAAGCTTCTGGTGGAGTGACACCCCTGTGCACAGATCTGTGCTCTTCACAGAGGTCAGTAAAGACCTTCTGACTTGCACTAACTGGAAAGAGGTGAAAGCCTGACAAAATGGCCTGGAGAATTGCAGGCAGGTGGGAATTTGTCAAATAGCTCCTTGGCAGGGCCCAGGAGGCCCACCAATGCTTCTCAAAGTCAGCATAATTGCTAAGGGAAGGCCAGCCAGGGGGCATAGGTGTGGCCGTTAGAAGAGGTGGCACGCCTTCTCAAGCCTGTGCTAAAATAGATTTTAAAGCTGCAGAGACCCCCTCCCCCATTTTTCTTCTGACCTAAATCCTCCCCTGGAACTGAGCTGGGCTCTGGGCCAGGGTGTCAGCTGTGGACAAAGGCGCCCTGTTTTGAAGCCTGGCTACTGTGTTTTCCTGCACTAAGTCAGCGTGATTACACAGAAGGCTACAAAGGTGGCAGTTGCCTCAGTCTTACCTCCCAGGAAACCGGAAACCTTGCCCCCTCATGTTTCTACCACATGGCTGGGGTGGGGATGTGATAAGCAGCAGCCCCGTCCTCTGCCTCAGGTCTGGCTGGCCATGTGCTGGGTGCGGGGCTGGATTCCTCCTTAGCCAGGCTTGCCCTAATTTTTCTGGCTGACTGGGGAGCCAACCATTACTCACTGCTTCTCCTCAGGGTCTCTGGACCGTGAGTGAGTGACATCCTCACGATGGTCCATTCCCCTCCCCTCTGCCTTCTTCCCCTTCCCCACAGGGCCCCAGCTCCTCTGTTCCTGGGATTGCAGGGACAATGGGAAAGGCCTGGACAGGGCTGGGCTACCCACTGCCATACCACCCTGGGGATCCTGACCCTCTGGCTCTGTAGGCATGGTTTCCACTTCTGTAAGGTGGGGATAATAAAATGCCCACCTAACTTGCCAGCTATCTAGAAGGCATGCTCACAGAGATGGTACAAGTGACAAACGAGTGAGCATTCAAGGCAGACGGGGCTCTCTGGGCCTGGCAGGTGGAGAAGATGAGAGGGATTTAGGTGTGTGATGCGATGGGCAGGGTGTGCTAGGTGGGGAAATGGTAGAAATAAGGGCACAATGACAGGAATCCAGGAGGCATCTCTTAAGGGACAGAAGGTACACCATTCTGGCTTAACCCAAAGCCATGTGTGTGTACACTCAGGTGCACATGTGCCCGTAATGGGGATGTGGTCCTAAAACCTTGGAGGTCCCATTAAAGAGTGCCTTGAAGGTCTGGCTGGTTATACTGGGGAGTATCGGCAAGTTTATGAGGAAGGATCCCCTGCGAAGTAGTGTCAGGAAGGTTAATACGGCTGTTTGTGTATAAGGGAGGGTTGGAGAGAGCAGGGAGAGGGGCCCACTTAAGAACCAATTAGAAGTTCATGGCCAGTGGAGAAGGGGGGTGAGATAGCAATGGAGTTGGGGGAACAGATGCAGACCATTATGCCAGAAGAATCGATAGGACTTGCCTGAGTTTAGGCCAGAAATGAGGAGAGTGGGGAGGCCCCAGCTATGGAAGAAACAGGCAAGGCCTGGACTGGGCAGGGAGTTCAGCTTCTCAGGGGTAGCACCTGAGGTAACTGTGTCTGTTTGGTCACATTTAAGCAGGTGGCAAGGAGAGCTCACAGTAGGATAGGACTTCCCCAGCAGAGTCTCCTCACCATTCTAGTCTCCTTGTTTTTCCAGAAAGTACCCTTTGCCTTGACCCCGTATCTTGACTCAGCTCTAGCTGCCAGTCAGCCTAACAACTGGGCCTGCTGGCCTGGCTCTCTGCTGAGCCCAGCCTTGGCCAGAATGATCTGTGACCTTGGCTGGGCTTTGCTTCACCAGGGGCTGGTGCTCCTCTCCCTGCAAAGCCAGGACTTAGCTGTCTTGCGGGGAGGCAGAGAGCTCAGCCACATTTGGCAGGCTGCTTTTGGGAAGTAGAGACCAGGAGTTCTGCCCAAAGAGAGCAGAGAGACAAAAAAAGATGGTAGGAAATTTTCTGAGAAGAACAAAAGGCATTTTCCCTCTCCAGTTCAGGCCCTTTCAGACAGCTGTTTATATGATTGATGGCAACATTTATTTGCTGCAGTTTTCTGGAAATCACCAGTCTCCAGTCAGGGCTCAGCACCCCGAGGAGAACACTGCTAGCATTATGTAGTGTGCATTTTCATTCTAAGTGAGTTGTAGGTGTGGGCACAATGCTGATTGGCAACACAACTGGCAAAAGAAGGTAGGTGTTAGAGCCCAAAAAAGGAGTTGGGGCTGGGGGAGGTCCAGGTTCTGCAGCTTCCAAGTCCCCTCCTCCCTTTAGACCTCAGTCTTCTCATCTGTAAAATGACAGTATTGGGCCTGATGGCCTCCAAGTTCCTTTTGAACGCTGACATTCTGTATTTATTTTTTTTTCTATGTGTGTGCCATGGTCTCAGCCTGCAGCAAGGTTTTTTGGGCAACATTGGCAAGAAAAAGCCAAGACTTTGCCATCTGGACAAGGCAACCACTGAACTGGCTGCACCCAACCTGTCCAGGGCTTTTGGATCTGTCTCTGCTGAACAGAGTTCTGGTCAGTGAAAACTCTCACACTGTCCTCTGGTTCCCACCAAAAGTATGTTTTAAGTTTTTATCTAATACCTGAGTCTGCAAAAAAAGAAAAAGAAAAATAACTTCTAAGAGATGGTCAAAGACTAATTTTCAAATATTTTAAAAGCAATGAAATCTCTTTGCAAAGGTAATTTTATGTGGAATTAAGACAGATAAAGCTATGGCAGAAGGGATATAGAGGCCAGCTCTGCAGCCCCCTCTTCACACCCACCTGCCCCCCCCCATCCCTGTCCCTTACAGAACCTGCAGAGCAGTACAGTTTGTAAGTGGACAACCTAAGGGTCAGACAGTGCACTCACAGAGGTGGGGACAAGTGAGCTCCCTGACTCCATGTCCATGTTAAGCCTTCCCCTTATATATAAAGTCACCGGAAGAACCAATATGTGAATTCTTCTGTATTTGCCATGAAACTTTCATTGAAGATACACAATATGTGTTTCACTGAATATCACGAGATATTCACTCTGGAAGGCCCTCCCTACTCCTCTTTCATGAGGCATTTCTTTCAGCAGTTCATATTAGGAAAAACTTTATCTTTTCTCCAGGAACTGAAAGTCTCTCAGCAATTTGTTCTGTAACAAGCACACACAACTTGTTTCTCCCTGGAGGAACTTGGCCATAGTAAGAGGCACATGGCTGAGTACATTCCTCCCCTTGTGCTGTGTGCATGGCGGGGAAGATGCTGGGGACCCAGGCCTGATGTCCATTTCAAACTCCTATGTGTCATCTTGTACCTGACAGTCCAGAAAACTACGATAGCATTTGCCAATTCCCCTGCTCCTGGGATTTCAGATTTAAATCCGCTTCCATTAGGTGCACTGATGCCATCTCTAGAAGGTGGACACGGAGTGGAGTTGTCCTAGCTGTGCTGGCTCTTGCTGGTGGCCAGCCAGCACAGTTCTGGGGTGTGGACATTCTGCAGTGGCATCACTGTCCAGCTGCTAGTTCTGTGGGTGTCATGGTCCATCAGTGGGGTGCATCTCCTCCCTTATCCTGGGATTGGAGCTTTGGCAGCATGTTCTTAATTTCAATAATTCTAGGTGCTAAGCTTTGGTTCTCTGCTCGTCACTTCTGATGGCCTAGCCTAGAGCTTTCTTCTCCTGCCATGCCCATCATTCATTGTAGAAGCATATAATTCTCTATATGTTGGCCTTTTTGCTTAACAATAATCAATAACCAACAAAAATTACTTATTGGGTACAATGTACACTATTTCAGTGACAGGTATACAATAAGCCCCGACTTCACCACTATACGATTCATCTAAGAAAAAAAACACTTGTACCCTCTAAATCTATTAAAATTAAAAAAAAAAAAGTCAACAAACGAGTGGATTCTGTTTTCCCCACTGACATTCTAAGTCACCAGGATGCTTAGGTCCAAGTCTTTTTGTCCCTTGCTCCTTGTTGAAGCTGCTTAGGGTACATGAGCCTTAGTTTCTACGTGGCCAGTTCCATGACAGTAACAACCTCATTGTGATGTAATCCTTTCCCTGTCTGTCTCCCCACTGGTTCCTGCCTGCCTCGGTGACTCACATCTACTTGGCAGCTTCACAGCTTACCAAGCCCTTTCCCTTGCCTATCACTCAACCTTCACACCACCATGGAGGTCGGCAGGAAAGGTCTATGATAAGTACAAGGCCACAGGGTGGTTAACCAGTTTGATGGAAATATTTCAAATTGTATATGAAAACACCACACTGTACCCCATGATTATATTAATGTACACAGCTATCATTTAATTAAAAAAAAAAAAGAAAAGGCCACAGGCTGATTGCCATGGTGAGATATGTGTGAAAGGTGGTGGGAGCCTAGGTAGAATGTTCTGGATGGCTTGGAGGAGTCGGGTGGTTCTAGAAGTACGTGGCACGTGAGCTCTGAAGAATGAAGTATGAAAAGATGGGGGAGCAATGGAAAGACATGACCAGCAGAGGGAGAAGCACCCACAGGGGCAGGAGGAAGGTATGTGGTGCTCGTAGCAGAGATGGTATGTGGTCCAGGACCCTTAGAGTGGGGTGTTGGTGCTGGTGGGATGACTGCAGATGAGGCCATCTGGAGGACCTGTGTGAGAGTCCTGTTGTGTCCCAGGGGAGTTTAGATATTTTCCCTTAGATGTGTGAGCAGTAGGGTGACCAGGCTGGAGGAGGCTGTGATGGCAACTCAAGTACAAGGTTACTAGGAGATGGTGTGAGAGGGCAGTGATATTGGTGGGTATGTATATTAGAGCTGAGCTGTTCAGTGTTCAGGTGGCAGTCGACACCTTAGGTATAGAATTTTTTTAAGGGTAAAGACTTGGGAGGATTTAAGAGAACAGCAGGGAGACACATTAGTACTTAAAGGAAGAGAGGCCTACAATGGAGGGAGGGAGAAGCAGCAGGAGATAAAGAATGAGAATCAAAGGAAGATGCCATGGTTAACAGGGTCAGAACTGCTTGGATGTCCAGTAAGATGAGGACTGGAAAGTTTGCTTTGGATTTGGCAATTCCATTCCTTTTCCACTATGCAAGGGCTGTCTGGAAAGTATCCAGCCCCCAAATAGGAAAAAAAGAGATGTATGTGGTTGGATACTTTCTGGAAAGCCCTCATACTATGTGTATTGGGTATCTAATATATGCCTGGCATTCTTCTTTTTTTTTTAAATTAAATGATAGCCGTGTACATTAATGCAATCATGGGTACAGTATGGTGTTTTCATATACAATTTGAAATATTTTCATCAAACTGGTTAACATAACCTTTATGCCATTTTCTTAGTTATTATGTTAAGATGTTTATATTCTACTTTTAGAAAGATTCACTTATACCCTTGTAAGATAAACCATAGAGGTGATCCCTCCAATCACCCTCCCTCCACCCATCCACCCCCTCTCATCCCCCTCCCACCTCCCCATATTCTTAGGCTATAATTAGGTTATAGCTTTTATATGACCTGGCATTATTCTTAGAGCTTAGGCTGTATCAGTGAATTATTCCATCCCAGTGGAGGGAGACAACTAATGAATAACCAATACCACAGACTAGTATATTTAGAGCATGTTAGAAGTACATTTATACCTTATCTGTAGGTACCAGTGATAGATTAAAACGTGTAGAACATCTGTATAAAGGGGAAATCAGGAATATTGGGCAGGATTGCAGTTTTAAATATAGTACTTATAAAGTAACATTTGAGCAAAGACTTGAAAATGGCAGGGAGTTACAATAAGTGGAAAAGTTTCAGGGTAGCACCTGTGGCTCAAAGGAGTAGGGCACCAGCTCCATATGCTGGAGGTGGTAGGTTCAAACCCAGCCCCAGCCAGAAACTGCAAAAATAAAAAGTTTCAGGCAAAGAGCACAGCTATTATGAAGTTCTTACTCCTGGCTTGTTCTAGAACAGTAGCAATGAAGCCAGGGTGCTGGAGTGGAGTCTGTGAGGTAAAGCAGCAGAAGAAACAGTTAGGGGGCAGGGGTCAAGTGTAGGGTGGAGGCAAGTCTTCCAGGGCCTGGTGGGATAAGGAAGGAATTGGGCTTTGGGAGGAGCCACTGTAGAGTTTTGAGTCAAGGATCGATATGTTCTAACTTCTGCTCTAAAAAGATCTCTTCTGGGCACTGTGTTAATTACAGGCTAGAGGGAAGTTAGGGTCACAAGAGGAAAACAGCACTGGCATAGTGATCCAGGCACGTTGGCTCAGGGTGGTGGCAATGGAGGTGGTTAGAAGTTGTCAAATTTTGGATACATTTTGAAGATCCTGAAGGATTGAAATGTGAGATGCAAAAGAAAGAAGAAAGAAAAACAAACAAACAAAAAACAAACAAACAAAAAAA
>CAUYQV010105425.1:0-38181 GCA_963574575.1 Galagoides demidoff | reverse complement strand
CTGGGACCACAGGCGCCCGCCACAACGCCTGGCCATTTTTTGGTTGCAGCCATCATTGTTGTTTGGCGGGCCCAGGCTGGGGATTCGAACCCGCCACCTTAGGTGTACGTGGCTGGTGCCTTAGCCGATTGAGCCACAGGCACGGAGCCGAAATCTGTATTTTTAAGAGACATCTGAACTCCCACGTCCAATGCAGCATTATTCATAATAGCCCAGATATGGAAACAACTAAATGCCTGTTAATGAATGAATGGATCAATAGAGCGTGGTACAGACACAATGAAATACTATTTGGCCATAAAAAAGGAACTCCTGCCGTTGGTGACAACATGGAGGAATGTGGAAGACATTATGCTAAATGAAACATGATGCAGGAAGATTGCATGGTATACTTTATATGTGGAATCTAAAAAAGCATAACTCACAGAAACAGAGTAGACAGGCTGAAGGACAGGGAAATGGGAAGATATTGACAAAGGGGTACAAAAGTTCCATTACACAAAACAAATGAGTTCCAGAGACCTCATACACAGCAATGTGGACACAGTCAGTGATACTTTACTGTATACTTGAAATTTGCTAAGAGAGCAGGTGGTTCTTAAGTGTTCTGACCACATGCACACACATACAGAAAATGATAACTATGAACATTCATGGCATACATTAAATATATGTAGTTTTTATTTGTCCATTATACCATAATGAAGATGGAAAAAATACTTAAATTAGCTGCCAACATTTGATAACTGAGAGATCTCCTATTAAAACTGCAGAATTCTACTTCCAGGTTGTTCACTATTGACGATATTTCTTCCCCAGCCCACCTCATTCCTTCATTCATATAATCACTACACACGGGGCAAACACTTCCTATGGGCTGGAAACTACGCTTTGGAAAAGCAAACCTAGAACCCATCCCCCTGCCTTGCTCCGCCTGTAGTTGAAGGCACCAGAGTGAAGTGGAACAGGCATCTCTGGAATGTGGGAAATCAGATCCGCCTGCGGAGAGAGGGGACAGAGTCCCAAAGGGAGAAGTGTCATTGGTTGCTCCTCTGGAGAAGGTGACGCTGGGATAAGAAATTCTTGCTTTATCCAATTGAAGACAAAATCTTTTTTCCAACAAACTCTGGGACACACCCCAAACTCAGCTCTTCAGAAGCTACAGACTTTGTTCCAATGACATTTCCTGTGCTTTTTAAAAATTTTCTTTAAAGCTCTGTTTAGGGATTAACCACCTCTGTTTTATCAGAATGTTGAGTGCTTAGGAACCCGGGCCCGTGGCTCTGCCCCTCAGAACCTGCAGGCAGTCCTTAGTGTCAGCAACAGAAATCATCTAAGACGCCTAGCTCCAGCGGGACTCAGCAGTCCATCTGTCCACTAAGATGTCCCCGGGGAGCTAGCTTTGGAGTTGAATCATGCTGACTGGCACAGCATTAGTACACACATCTCACTGAGACTCCTCTTACCAATTTCTTAATCTTCTGTCTTCAGAGAGAAAAGAGAGCAGTCGCTTATCATCTTTTAAACACTCCACACTGTTAGTGAGTTATCCCCCTCTTCAGGATAAATAATCCCAACCTTTCTGCGGAGCTCTTCAGAGAAAAACACTCTCTAATTATACTAAATAAGAAGGGTAATAATTCCCATAATTGTGTTCTTCAACCCACCCCCTGGCCAGGACGTTTTGTTTCCCAAACTATCATTGCTCATCTCAAAGATATTGCAGCTGCAAAAGGAGGAGCAGAGGCAGGAGCCTGCACCCCCAGACGGGGGCCGGGCTCAGGGGGGAGGCTGGCGGAGCCTGAGTCGGGGGCTGGCACAGCTACGCAAAACACTACGTGCTCCACCGTGGGACACTATGCTAACATTTTCTGCCTTGTGGAATCAGAACAAGTATACTCTACTTCAAAGAATTCAATATTTAAAAACACATTTTTTTTTACACAGGAGACAGAGTACATCACGTTATCTCAGAGATCATTTAATCGAAACCCATCATTTTAAAGTAAAAGGGCCAGGTGTGGTGGCTCACACCTGTAATCCTAGCACTCTGGGAAGCTGAGGAGGACGGATGACCTGAGCTCACAATTTTGAGACCAGCTTGAGCAAGAGCAAGACCCCTGTCCCTAAAAATAGCTGGACATTGTGCAGGTGCCTGTAGCCCCAGCTACTCAGGAGGCTGATGTCAGAAGACGGCCTGAGTCCAAGAGTTTGAGGTTGCTATGGGTTAGGATGCCATGGCATGCTCCTGGAGGGTGACAAATTGAGACTCTGTCTCAAAAAAAAAAAAAAAAGATGAAATAAAGGAAGCTCAGAGGTTCCATGATGCTATATTATGAATAATTGAAGTGCCTAGAATTGGTAGTGGAAGTTAATGAGCATAAAGACTTCAAGTGTTTACACAGTGATTTCTTTTACACAATGACACCCAACTTGTGACTTTCAAAGTGACCCATGTTGTTCCGTGTAGGAGGGCAGTGCTCGTGAAGAACGATGGTATCACCATCACTTCACAGGTTTGCCATTTGGGGGCTCAGACTAAGGGGCAAAGACTGGCATCAGACTGTGTAAGGAAAAGCCACCACCCAGCTCAAAGCAAATCGTGGTAATACTTCCCTAGGGTCTTTAAAACACTAGCAACTTGGAAATAAGTCATGGTCTTTCCCATCAATACACGTTCCTGACTGGGAGCTGAGGATCCAGTGTCAGATCGTGTCAAGCCATCGTGAATGGTGAGTTGTCCAGCTGGGACTAGCCAGGGAAGTTATCTGTGCACACAGAGTTGGTACGGAGGTTGCTGGGGGCTGTGTCTTCCCTCCCAGGAATGCTGCTGCCTCGTGTATAGTCCCCTCCTCACTCCTGTGCTCAGCTGGCAGGCTGTGAGGCCTCACGTGCTGTCCGTGTCTTCATATCACCAACCTAACCACGGGCCGCACAAGGTATGGGCTCAGTCGATGTTGCAGGAAGGAGGGAGGCGGCGGAGAGGCTGGAGCAGCGGGCAGTCTGCATGTTCAGTGGTGTTTGGAGGCAGTCCCCAATCTCACAATGCATTTAGGGAAGGAGAAGGGTTTTTGTGCCTGTGTTGAATAGCTCCTGATAGCCTACTTTCCCACATATCCTTTCAAGACCCAGCAGACAAATGTCTGCTGCTCTCACCCCCCAGCCTGTCCTTTCTGAAAACGGGCCTCCACAGACCAATTTCTCAAGGTCTGCATTTTTTGCTAAAATGTCCACTGATGTTGTTACTGGACGAGGAGGGTCCAACTGCCTCTCACTGTCAGCTCAGAGGCAGAGGTGGGGATTAGTCCACCAAACTTTGTCAGTAGGCCAGAGATCGTTTATCTTAAACATCCATAATTGCCATAAACCATGACTCATAATAAATAATAATTAACATAATGAACCCAAATAATGAACCCAAATAACATTTCTAATTCAAAAGCAAATCTCATTAATCAATCACCCTAAACTACTCAAATATACATCTTCAGGTTAAAGCTGAATTTACAAAACAATAAGAATGGGAAATAGGGGCAATGCCCATAGCTCGGTGGGTTGGAGAGCCGGCCATATACACCAAGACTGGTGGATTTGAACCTGGCCTGGCTAGCAAAAATGACAATGACAACTGTAGTAACAATAACAAAAAATAGCCGGGCATTGTGGCAGGTGCCTATAGTCTCAGCTACTGGGGAGGGTGAGGCAAGAGAATCGCTTAAGCCCAAGAGTTTGAGGTTGCTGTGAGCTGTGACACCATAGCACTCTACCAGGGCTCTGTCAAAAAAAAAAAAAATAAGAGAAATATGAGGTGAAGGTCACAGAGTAACTCAGCTGACCAGACCAGCTGTGTCTGTCAGCCCTGGCCTGACTGACTCCATCTTATTCTTTCTACTTGTACTCTCAATGTCTGCATCAGGCGACTGCAAAACTTTTGACCTGGGAGTCAAATCTGACCAGCTACTTGTTTCTGTAAGGCCCTTGAATTAGAATCAGTGTTTACTTTTGAGCCAAACTTCAGTGTTCACAAGTGAGTTTTGCTGGAACACAGCCATTCATTTCTGAATGGCCTATGGCTGCGTTCCCACTACGGTGAGAGCGTCGGTAGCTGTGGGAGCCCCTGTGACTGACAAATCCTACGCCATTACTCATGAGCCAGGCCTTTTCAGAGGAAGTCTTCTGACCACTGACCCAGAGCCAATGTTTGACACTTGTGTCCTCGTGAAGCCCTTTAAAATGAAAGGACCTGGATTCCTGTGTACCTAGAACACTGTGTGACTCTGATACTCAAAAAATGGCAGAAATTTCACAGAATCTCAGAGTCCATCACCCAATAGCTTTATATGACAAACACACATGCTCACAAGACCAGTTTTTTCATGTAATCATCCAAAGTATTTCTATACTCTCTTTGTGAGTTGCACACAAAATATTGAGCAACAGGACCTGGATTCTGTTTAATGTTCTCTGTTTAATATTCAGCCAAAATATGAAATGCCTTTTAAGAGGAAAAAAAATTGACAACAGCATTTACATCACTGACATGACTCCTGAAAACTTGTAGTAACAAAATGTACTCTATTTTCCTTGTTTTCTCCCTTCTTTCAAACTGAGGCCGTGACACAGGCCTTATTGAAAAGAACACATGGAAAAAGCAGCTCATTGAGCCGGGAAGAGGGCAAATGATCTAATCTACAAGGGAGCTTTCAGGCAGCTAATTAGTCTGGACTGGCTGGATGCAATATTTTCTATGATCTTCACTAGGGCATAGTCTATCTTCTTTTTCATTGGCAGAAATAACAGATAAGACAGATACAAGTTGAGAGACCCGGCTTGGACCAGCAGACCCTTGGCTTGAGAGGGAATCTGATTTTGGATGTCCCCTGTGGGGCTCAGGAGGTCAGGGACTCAACAGAGTGAGGGATGAGAGGAGGTAGTGTGGTCAGGCCAGCTGTTTCCAACTGCCCTTTCTCTCCTGTTCCTCGGGGCCTCAGCCTCCACCACCCAAAACCCAGTGATGCCCTGTGGAAGTGAGGGCTACTTTTACTGACATGAGTGGTTTTAAGGTGGGAGTGACCACTGAACCCTCATGAGGCCTGATGGAGAGCAGCTCTGATTCCTCCAGTACTGCTGTCTGGGCCACATTTTCTGTCTGATACTCCTCTTCTCCTTGAACTCATAGCTCCCTACCCTCATCTGTGATACCTCTGCTTCTTGAGCTCCACTGCCAAATTCCCTCAAAATCCTGGATTCCAGGAGAATTAGAATAGATGAACACAACACACCACCCTCCTCTCCTCCTCCCTTCCTTGGGCAAATGGCTCTATATGCAAATGAGCCCAGCAGAATATAGAAAAAAGACAAAAGAACAAGTGATGTGTAATAATAATATGTCTTCAGCACTTCCTATATATGTGTTCTTGACGCTTGCACACTTTATAGCTAACAAAATATAAAAAGGTGCTGTTCGCTAATGACAAAGGCATACTGGTTTTTATTAGCCCAAATCGCATCAGGAATATCAGGTGATTTCTGGACTACTAAAGCTGTGTTCAGCATAACCCGAAGAAACAAAATGGTGAGACATTTCTTCATTTTTCCCTGTGCTCTTGAATATATAAATACGAAGAAGGTAAAACTCGAAATTGATTATGATCATTTTTTTCCCTTCTCCAAGGGGCTCTGCTGAATGAGAATATTTCGAGCTAGATAAAATTGCCTATGTTTCCGCTGTTGTGCATAATCAGGGCTTGAGGATTTTGAAAATGTAATGAGCTCTGTAGGGTCTGATTAGCTGAAGAATGAGACCTTTAAAGATGATGAGGTTACAGTCGTGCATTCTGACATTGACACATTACTCTAGGAGGGTGCCCTGAATGAAAATGACACCCACACACGTATTCAGGGATGAATAAGGATGCTGGAATAACTTGCAATAGGTAATTTTGTCAGCATTTTGAAAACTAATGGAGTCTGTTTAATACTTGTAAGTAAAGAAAAAACAACTGTAAAAACATCGCAATCCCTTTTAAAAGTCTCTCTCCATTGAAAGCATCAGAAAGGAAGAAGAGAAAGATAAGAAAGTAGGGAGAGAGAGCTGGGTCTGCAAAATCAGTTACCCCAGAACCAAACATTTAGCAGGTTCCTAATGTGCATTTTATCACACAGAAATCGATGAATCTGATCTTTAAAAATCTTATGTCACAGAGCAACACACACACACACACACACTCTCTCTCTCTCTCTCCCAAGAATCTTCAATGATTATTTAATTCTAATTGAAATGCTTTCATTCTGAGTTTGATTTATGGATGACAGATTTTTATTCACAAATAAAAAGAAACTAAGATCCTGTTTCCAGGCACTGCTTTTGTAATACACACACACTCTAAACGTAGATAGATTTTTTTAAAAAAGAAAATGAATAGTAAGGGCTACTAATCCAGACAATTTTTCTTTGGCAAAAATTATGCATGATTTAGATACATGGGGAAGACAGTAAATAACAGATTAATATGAACAAATAAAAATGCATGTATTAACAAAAGTTCAGGAGACAGGAAGATAATAAATTAATAAATCAATGTGACAGTGAGTTATTAAGGAGCAACTCCAGACTCGGGAGCATCAGTGCCTCCCAGACAGATCTGCAGTCTGATGTTAATGTAACTCTCAATGTCTAAAATGTGTAGAAAGGATAGAATTACTGAAGCTACCTTCTTTCTACGGCAAGTATTTCTCCCCCGAGAAATTCAAAAACAGGGTAGAACTGAATATCTTCCTGCATCACTCCTATCTGCAATGCCCTTTCCTTCACCTCTGGGAATCAAAAGACCACACAGAGCAAGTCACATGACTCGTGGCTCTGCCGAAGGACTGGCGTATGTCATGTGTTTTGCTTTAAGGGGAGAGAACATTTAATGACTCCAGCCTGTATTCCAACTACCTCTAATCTCTCTTAGGCAAAGGATGAAGGGGGATTGGAAAGGACCAGTCAGTTATCAGAGAAGGGAAAGAAACAACTTCTTAGCTTCAAAGTGCCAGGCTTGGTGGAGAAAGGCCATCTTGTGGTGGCGGTGGCTTAATTACAAAGACGTGCAGAAATGTCCCTCTGCCTGCCTCTTTATCCCCTGAACCAGATGGGAGTCTGTGGACTACTGGCTCAAAAGAAATGCAGGCAAAATAGCACATGGATGAATGAAACTGCCTTCGGATGGGTCCTATTGATGTCATAGTTGGACAAGAATGGGTTCCTGCAAACCTCCTGGGCAGTTAGATGTAGTCCATTCTGAATATTCCTAAATCAAACCCCAGTGGAGAAGCCTACTTTGCTACACTAAATGATAAGTGAGTTCTTCATATTTAGTCAATTAACTAAATAATAACTAAGTCATTGAGTGTATAGAGGACACAACAGACAGAGCGGTTCTATTTCCTTCTTCGAGGAAATTTGATTCCAGATCAAGGAAGTTTATTTCTACGCCAATGCAAGTACTCCGACCTCACCTGGTCCGTCTCCCCAATGCCCCTAACTCATGCTCCAGATGCTCAGACATCCTTCACATTCCTCGAAAAAGCAATTTCATTCCTCCCCCGGGGCCTTTGGCTTGCTGTTCTCCCTACCTGCAGTGCCCTCTTCCGCTACATCTTTCCTGGTTTCTTCTTATCCATTGGTCACAGAGTAAATCACCTTTTGAGATGAGCCTTTCCGGACCACTCACTCTAAAGTGGGTCTGGAATAACTGCCAGAGCACCACTATTTCCCACGTAACACTACTTCGACAATTTCTCACATACAGCTTAAAGTTTATTTCCTCCTTCCCCCAGCCCTGTAGAATTTTAGTGCTTGAAAGGGGGGCTTTTGCCTGTCCTGCTCACTGGTGGCACAGTGCTGGGAAGATTGGAGGTGCCCAGTGAATACTGTTAAGTGACTGTGAGCAACCAGAGTTCAGAGCGTGCGGGCAGGAAAAAAGAGGACAGGCTTGAGCTGGCTTCTGAGGATACTTAAAATCGCCAAAGGAAGATGGATATGTGGCTGATGGAAGAAGTCAAGCCAAGCGAGTTCTGGAAAAGTGAGTTCCTCAGGGAAAAGGGAGAGGAAAACTAACAATTTTTTGAGCCCGGCACTGGGCTGAGTACACTGAATTTCAGATCTGGGAAGAATAAATCTCTTGATTTATACAAAGAGGCCTAAAGAATGATGCCTGGCTCGGGGCTTAACACAGAGCAAGCTCCCCATAAATGTTTTCTCCATGCTAGAAATGTCTAGTCCTTATAGTTACTGAGGGTCCAGACAGGTAGACACAGAAGGGGATCTGTTCCACATTAAGAGGGTTTGGCAAGGTGGGCAGGGTCCCCTTACCTACTAACCTTGCCATGCCACAAAAATTCAGTCTTGGCCTGCAAATGTCAAATACCAAATCATAGGCCCAGAAGGGAATTCAATTTTCCTAATAGTTCACCCACCTAGGAAAAATAACTCGTACAAAGTCATGGACCTCGTTAGTTGGTCCAACATTAAAATCCTCATCAGGGTTAAAGAAAACCTCAACTAATTCATTGATACCATTTACAAATAAAGAGATAGCATATAAAAATCCAGATTTCTGCCTTCATTTAAAAAGTCAGATGTTTAAAGCCAAACCAGCCCCTCATTTCCATGTAGCAACAAACTTGGCTGTATCTGAGCCCCAGCTGTGACCTTTAGCTAGGCATGTCCTCTGCAGTTTGTCCCAGTCCTCCAGACTGGTCTCATCAGAGGTAGCAGCTCCATGTCCCGGGGGCGGGGAGAGGCTCAATGCAAACACCTGGGGCCATGGGAGGGTGCGGGACAGGCAGGCTGGGCTCCTGCTGGGAAGGTCTCTTCCCTTTTGCACTTCCTCACTTAGCATAATACCTGGGGTGTGTGTGCTGAGCTGCCCAGACCAGAACTGAACCTGCCCACTGGGGAGACAGCACTGACGGCCAGGGCCCTGTGTCAACACCACTTTGGAGAGAGGTCCTCAAGAGATTTTGGAGTTTCAGTCAAAGTTACAGAAAGCCAGTGACTTCTGAGTCATACATGAGTCATAGGAAAAGGAGTTAGTTCTGTGGAATAACCAGGTGACTGTAATACTGTAAAATAGAATCAGGATTGGAAAAAGTGAGCCTCACTTGAATCAGGTGGGTAACGTTTTCTGCAGAGTAAGGAAGAAGTGCTGACTTCACTTTTCTAAGTTTGTTTTTACTGCAGGAAAGGATGAGCTGGAATGTACCCGCCTCCTGCTGTCTAAGGCTTATCTCTTTCCTGGTCCTCCAGGAACACTCATTTCCTCCTGAACTTTAGCCATCAGTCATTCTGTTTTCTTGAATCTTCATTTGGTCTTTTCTTGACCTTGGCTGTCCCTCAACAACCAGCACCTTTATAAAATACTCCTTCCTCCAGTTTCAAACCAACCTCATTAAACTCAGCCAGCCTACCGTGTTCAATATTCACAGAAATGTTTTTGCAAAACGAGAAAGTCTCAAGTGAAACCCAAGAATAAATAGTCCAGCAGATGACATTGAACAAAGTTTATAAATCACCTCTAATTGATTACAGCATCTCAAATGTTACCCTGTTGGAGAGATCTATCCTGAACATCTTGGCCAAAAAATAAACAGCACCTCCTGCCTGCCCTACAGATTACTCTAGCCCAGGGGTTCTCAACCTTCCTAATGCCACAGTGTATTTTCATTGTTAGAAAGGGGTTGCGCGGGACTCACAGGTTGAGAACTGCTGTCCTAGCCCCTGATTATTTTCCTTTTTTTCTTGGGCTCTTATCTCTATTGGAATTGATATGTATCTCTATTAGTTTGCTATTAGTCTCCCTGCGAGAGTATAAGCGAGCTCCTCTAGGACTAAAAGTTGCCTGTTGGTTACTGGGGTATCCCTTATATCTGGAAATGCCTCATTTTCAGTAAATATTTTTTGAGTTATTGAATAAATAGTATTTACTTCAGTGGAGATTCCCATTAAGAGAATACTTAACAGAGAATCAAGTTACAAAGCCAAACTTTTCAAATTTTCAGATGGTATAGCTTTCAAATGATGTCCAGTTACCATTTTTAATATGGACAGAAATATACAAAGCTATCAACTAAACACTGACAATATATTCCAGGCACTGTGCTAAGCACTCTGTATTTATTTTCTCAATTTTCACAGTAGCAAGAAGTTGTGTTTATTCATTTTATAAGTGAATTTCCCAAGATCTCTTTACTCTAGTGTTATGCTGTACAGCATAAATCCCAACAGGACTTAACCAAATTAACCCTTAAAATAGCAATTTTTCAATTGTGTTATGTAAATAGAGCCAGGTCTGGGCCAGGCAGGAATTGCAAATGAGGGCACACTCCTGGGAATACGGCTTACATGAGTAATACCTGACTCACTGCAAAGGGAAGAAGCATATTTCTGTGGAACAATCACATAAATATAAAACAGTAAAAGTATAATCAGGACTGAAAACGTGAGCCTCCCTTGTCTCCAGTGGACAACACTGTATGCAGATGACGCAGACCATGCTGAGCGAGGGGAGGGGCTCCCTCTGAGCAGGGCAGGGCCCACCTGACTCAGGCTGATAGGCGAAAGAGTGTGGCTCTTCCCATAGTTCAAGAGAGGCTGCAAATCCACACATTTTTAAATGCTGCTCTCCATTTTTTGTTGGCAATTAATTAAAAAACTGGATCTATACTACGAAGAGCGGATCTGAAGGGAAAGCAAACACTTGTGTTCTAGATCTGAGGGGCATGTCAAAATCTGTATGATTTTAAGTCTAAAGGCAAAGTTCTTACAGTGGCTTAGACTTCTGGTACCACACAATTATAGAAACATAAAGGAATTATGATTTACTCTGTAATGGTACTTTATAATAGTGTAGAATTTTCCAGTTCACACAGCCCCTTATCCATCCTTTCCCCATGACCTTGCACACGTATGGCCTAGGACTAGAATAATAGTGGGAGTTGGAATAAGTTAATCTGCTAGCTATGACTTCATCTGGTACATAGAACGGACTCCCATCTTGACATTGTTTTTATATTTCTCAGACTATTATATATTTTAATAATTTATAATTAAGTATAATTTTAATAACTTTTCTCAGACTATTTATATTTTTATATATTTATTTAAATTTTATTTAAATCTTTCCCCATAATATTTTTATAATGTGATGTTTTAAAATTAATACAATTGTCACCAGGGTGGGCCAGAGAAATACACAGCTGATTGCTAGTCTGACCTAGTAAATCTAAGAACCCAAAAAGAATTCAGGCACCAAACCCTGTTAGCGCTTGCTAAGATTACAATGAGTCAAATACTTGTCAATTAAAAAGTCAAAACAGGTTCCAGGGTCATTATGATGCTGCCAGAATCACTACTTGAAATGAGTCATTTATAAAAATACTAATCATTAAAAAGGAAATGACCTGGGAAGTTGTCTAATTTATCCACCTGTTACTGTGGAAAGGTTTGGTAAGATTTGATTTGAAGGTTTAGTTTCACTTGTCTAATTCCTTTTCACAGGATTTGGGAAAGTTCAAAAATAAAAATCATATCTTTTGCTCTCCCTGGCCTCTCTGTCATCTAGCAATCCATGGCAGATCCTCTACCGTAGGAGGAAGCTGGCCCCATCTGCCACCATGCTGTCCCTAACTAGCGAGGATTTATTTCAAATGTTCTGTCAAGATTCTACCAGTGGATAGTATGAGCAATAAGGTGATAATTCAGCTTATACTTCAGGACTGTTTGAAATATCCCCAGCTTTCACTCTACATGCTAAGGGATGGTAAGTCCAATGAAAAGAAGAAAGAAATACTTTTGGTTCAGGAGATAGAAATGCTTTTGGTCCAGAGATCTGGGCTCCCTCAGCACCAAAAGCCAGGTAAAGGCAAGACTACCCTGCTACAGCTTCTGTGGAGGGACAGGGAGGTCTATAGAATCCTATGTGAGCCATGACTTCATGCTTATGAACCCTTGGATTCTTCTAAGCTGCCATCACAGGCAGGCTCTGGATCAGCCTTGTTCTTACCCTGTGAAAAAATGTTTACTGTGAGTAAACAGAAGCAGAACAAGAAAAGCTAGGTAAATTTATGATCCCTTAGTAAACTAGATGTCCTCCTAAAAACACAGAGGTAGGGAGTGTCAGGGTTCAATGTGCTCAAAGTTAGGTTAGGACCCAACTATTTGGTTCCTTCCTAACTCTCAACATTGGGCAAATTGTTCAGCCTCTTATATTTTTCAATTTCCCCATCTTTAAGATGAAGATAGTGGCCAGATGTAGTGGCTCATGCCTGTAATTCTAGCACTCTGAGAGATCAAGACAGGAGGATTGCTTCAGCTCAAGAGTTCAAGACCAGCCTAAGCAAGAGAGAAACCCATCTCTACTAAAAATAGAAAAACTAGCTGGGCATCATGGCAGGTATCTGTAGTCCCAGCTCCTCAGGAGGCCGAGGCAGGTGGATCACTTGAACCTAGGAGTTTGAGGTTGCAGTGAGGTAGGGTGATGCCATGGCATTATAGCCTGAGGCAACAGAGTGAGATTCTGCCTCCCCCAGTAAATAAATAAATAAAATGAGGATAGTAATAGTTTTACTTTATTAGGTTTTTACAAGGAATAAATAAGGTAGGATAAGTAAATCATGTAACATAGACAACTAGATTAATGTATGTTAAGTAGGCATTCAATGAATATTAGTTGCAATTACCATTGTTACTATTTATGAAAAGGAAGAGAAAATGCTTTCATAATTATCTATTAAAGGCAATATGACCCTGTCTCATACATACCTGTTACATTAACAGATGTAGTTTGTTTACCCATATTTGATATATAGACTTGGATTTGCACATGGCAAAGGAAAATTCCATCCATATACATGTGTCCTAACCTTTACTGAACACCTGATATGTTTCCAGCACTTTGTATACCCACAGACCTACCCAGGCCAACTTCTTTAACTCTCTTGTACCACACAGCCACCTTAGCCTGCTTAATATTTTTCCATAACACTTGGCGCCCTTTGTTGTATCACGGAACTTAACTTTTGTCAATTTCTATTCAAAACACTCTTCGTAAAAAAGTTTGGCTTAATACCCATTGCATTTCTGTGAAGTAGTTCTGAGATGGACTGTGTTGTGGGCCATTATTTCACTTATAAGGAACACAGTCACCAGCGTCCTTTCTGATCCACCCGTGCAAGTTTCAATTTCCCTGACTTATCAGTGTTGCCTGCCAGGCTTCATTTGCTTCGTCCGTGTGGATTTTATGTTTCTTGATTTCATATAGCTCAAAACTTTCATAATTTATTATCTCCACTTGACAAGTGAGTCTGAAAAGTTGCCTGAAATAACATCATCAGATATGCAGTAAGACATAGCGATGGACCCAAACGTCAACTCATGAAAGAAGTTTGACATATGTGTAAGGTCATAAAAATGACACACAAATGCTTCAGGGAAATGCTGTCTACCATGTGCAGTATAAACAAATACTTTACTTTAGATTACCTGTACTTTTACATTTTCAAACACTAGTTTTGAAATTATCTACTAAACAGCGTCTTTCATAATATTTCCTAGTTTACACTGCATTTTCAGTTAGGCCAGTGGTTCTCAACCTTCCTAATGCTGGGACCCTTTAATACAGTTCCACATGTTGTGGTGACCCCCAACCATAAAATTATTTTTGTTGCTACTATATGAAGAGCCTTGCTGGGGGTCACCACAACATGAGGAACTGTATTAAAGGGTTACTGCATTAGGAAGGTTGAGAACCACTGACTTAAGACCATACAATCAATAATACATTCTTCTAAAAATTCAATAGCTTAAAATTTGAATTTCCAAATCAGACTCATAAATCAATGACTATAGATAATGGGGAGACTTTGCCTCCCAAGCTGAAGCTGACACAGCTCTGAGTGACCATACATCCTACAGGACAATGTGCAAAGTGACAGAAGAAATTCCCCTGCAATGTACCAGACTGGGCGCACTCAGTGTCACAGGCCTGAATGGCTCTCTGAAGCTGGGAAACGGAATGTGTTTGTGCACAAGGACACTGGGGACAGACAAGAGGTTGAAAATTCAACAAATTAGAAACCTCTACCCAAAACGCCAAGAAGAAAAGGTTCTTCTCTGTCTCACCCTCTTTAAAAACATTCTCTCTTAATGCCAACAGTGATTTCATACTTAAATATTGGGTCTCGAAAACTACCAAATTAAAAAAAAAGAAAAAAATTACCAAATGCTGTTATAATTTATGGAAGAAAACTTTCCTCAATCTAAGAAACACTGACAATTACCCTGAAAGCCCGCGGCATTTCAGGTCGGTGTGATCCCAAGTAGGAAGCCATCTGACGCTGCTGCATTCTCTGAATTCTGGAGGACACTTCAGTAATCAGCAACGTCGCCTCCCAGCGCCTAGTGTACATGGTAATCAAGGCTCTCGCTCTTGCTCACTGGCTACGGGAGATGGTGAGCTGATGTTCTTAATACCAATTACTTCAAAATATTACCAGACTGTAGAGAAAATTCTTGCCTTTGAAAAGAAAAACACTGTACATGGACTGTCAGAACAGTGAGACATTTGCAAAGGGCTAAAGCTTTCTGAGGATGTTTTACTTTTATTATTTCATTTGATCATCATTAGTACCTGAGACGTCAGGCACTCTGCGCAGGTGCTGTTAACCTTGAGAGATTAAAGACCTTTCTCTAAATCAGGACTAGGACATAAACTACAACTAGGTCTTTAAATTTCTAACCTCTGCTTGTTAAAACAGTCTCCCAATGGTTAACTAGACAACACAACAAAAGCCAGATTGGGGAAAAAGCAATTGGATAGCCATGTAGATTTGGCTGTATTCTGTAGCCAGCATTTAGCATATTTATATATATTTAGCCTAAGGCTCCGACAGGTTCTAAGGCACATTCATTTACTTACTCAGTAAGTACCACTTCGAAGGTGTCAGGCACTGTGCTCAGTGTTGGGGACACAGTGAAAGAAACCTTGCCTCCAGGCACTTACACTCTTGTGGGATATATTCTACCCATCATTAACTAACAAAGTTTTTAGAGACACAGCTATGCCATGAAGAAATCTTTCTCTACTTGGCTACAAAAGTCTAACAATCCTCAGATTTAAAAAAGTTAAAGTAGGCTAGCCTAAGGTCTTACCTCCATCTTGCCCATAAACCAGGCCTATCAGTTATTGATGATGATTCCCTGTAACCCACATACTCTCCGTGATTTCTTTTCCTATTCATTCCAACTTGCCCCAACATTTGAGACCAGCATTTCCCAATCTGGTTTTGTAGCCTAGAAGGATTCCTGGAGAAAAGAGATGCCAGTGTCCCTCAGCCTCTACACCCCCTCTGCACAGAAGTCACGCCGACCTGAGCCGGCTCTTTCTCCTTGGATGTCTTAGAGTCATTTCCAACCACTGTCTTTCCTGGACTAGGAACCAGGCTCTGGGCCTCCCTGTGGCAATGGCCTTACTACCGTCAATGATTTCCCCATCAGAGCAGCTTGAAACCACTGAGCGACTCTGTCCCGACTCTCTCACATGCTCTCCTTGCTGGGGCACCTTTAAGACTAGAAATATAAGGCTAGGAAAAGAACAGAGCCTCACTGTGCCAGCTCTCTCTAGTCTTGTATTCAAAAAAGCAACACATTTAAAGGTCTGCTGTGATCAGGACACCGAAATAGTATCAGTGGTCACAGAGATCTGAAGGGACCAGACGCGGCACGGACAACCAGGGGTGGCATTTGTGTTTGTTTTGGAAGGGGCAGTGTGAGTTGAGAGAAAAGGTTCCTCTGGTGAGCTCAGTTGTGAAATACTACCACAGAGGATGCTCTCAACCTGTGGGCCACAATCCCTCCCTTCTCCCCACCCCATTTGTAAGAGTGACTTCATGTGGCAATGATTCAGTATCTCTACTAGGGTTGTGCAAAGGGACAGAATCCTCCCAGCAAGCTCCGTCACGATGTTCCCAGTATGGTTGAAAATCAGGGAATCTTTCTAAGCTTCCTTAGTAGAATCAGAATAAAAGGGTGTCTGATAACAGAGGTGCTATGGATATATTGAACATTAAAAGCAGTGTTAGATGGTGCCTGTGGCTCAGTGAATAGGGCGCCAGCCCCATATACCAAGGGTAGTAGGTTCAAACCCAGCCCCGGCCAAACTGCAACCAAAAAATAGCTGGGCATTGTGGCGGGTGTCTGTAGTCCTAGCTACTCTGGAGGCTGAGACAAGAGAATCGCCTAAGTGCAGGAGTTGGAGGTTGCTGTGAGCTGTATGATGCCATGGCACTCTACTGAGGGTGACAAAGTGAGACTCTGTCTCTACAAAAAAAAAAAAAAATCAGAAAGTGTTATGCAAACATAATGCTATAGGCTGGGCTCAGTGGCTCACGCCTGTAATCCTAGCACTCTGGGAGGCCGAGGTGCGTAGATTGCTTGAGCTCAGGAGTTTCAGGCCAGCCTGAGCAAGAGTGAGATCCCGTCTCTACTAAAAGTAGAAAAACTCGCTGGGTGTTGTGGCAGGTACCTGTAGTCCCAGTGACTGAGGCAAGGGAATCACCTGTGCCCAAGAGACTGAAGTTGCTGTAAGCTACAATGATGCCAAGATACTTTACCCAGGGCAACAGAGAGAGACTGTGTCTCAAACAAACAAACAAATAATGATGCTATCTATGACAAAGCATAGCTTACATGTCTTGGAGCTAACAGTGTCGTCTGAGAAAAGACAGGTAGAGATATGTGGGCATTAACCAACCAGAAAGGGTATCTCCTACTACCTCAGGCACTCCTCTGCACCAGGCACTGCTCTGAATTCTGCACCAATGAGCTCATGCAATTGTCACAGTGACTTCATCAGAGAGGCACTGCTCTGAGTCCCATTCTGCAAGTGCAGAAACTGAAATCAGAAAGGTCACAGAACTTTGCCCTGTGGTTCCACCACCAATAAAAGCCAAGGCTGGGGCTTTTATGGTCAGCAGCTGACTGCAGAGCCCTTGGCCCTAACCTCTGTGACCCTTGTTGATCCTCAGACTTATCAGGACAATACATTTACTAACCCTGGGAGTAATTCTCTGGTTTGAAGTAATCCTGGCAATCACAAATTTGTTCTTGAAAAACAGGTATGCTCTTGTAAAGCTCAGTGTTGTGGGGGGATGGGAATGGAGTGTGGGAGGAGGCAGAATTCATTACTAAAAGTGATTTATTAGTCTTTTCATCTCCTCACCTTTGTAACCTAGTATCTTACTGTGGTGTCCCATGCTGATAAACCTTGAGTATCTGAAATAGAGAATTTTTTTCTAGTTATACAAATATGTTAATAAGCATGATGTTCAGTCTGGAAAAGATGCATGTATCACCTCCAAGCATTCTAGGCAGTGTCCTTTTCTCCCACTCTTCCTCAAAGCCTTTTCTCATTAACCGGCCTTTTCAGCATCCGTGAAATTCTCTTAGCAAATACTTTGTGAATGTCTGCTGTATGCCAGACTCTCTTTTAGGCACCGGAGGTACATGAGCGAACAAAACAAATGAACATTTCTTTCCTTATAAAATTACATTTAACTCTATGAACATGAAAAACTTTAAAATGTCAAATATTAAACTATGCCAGAGGGGAATGCTCATGGAGAAGAACACGTGGTTGAATTTGGGTGGTATATATATATTTGGGGGGAGAGACAGAGTCTCACTGTGTTGCCCTCGGTAGAGTACCGTGGCATCACAGCTGACAGCAACCTCACACTCTTGGGCTTAAGCAATTTTCTTGCCTCAGCCTTCCAAGTAGCTGGGACTACAGGCACCAGCCACGATGCCCAGTGATTTTTTTCTGTTGCAGTTGTCATTGTTGTTTAGCTGGCCTGGGCTGGGTTCAAACCCACCTGCCAAGGTGTATGTGGCCAGTGCCCTAACCACTGAGATCCTGGCGCTGGGCTGAATTTGGGGTATATTTTGAAGGCAGATCTGCTAGGCCACTGGTTCTCAACCTTCCTAATGCCATGATATATTTTCATTGTTACAAAGGGGTAGCAGCCCACAGGTTGCAATCCGCTGTGCTAGAGGGATGAGAGCATGATGAATGTCACTTAACTGAAGAAGTTTCCCATTTGCTGAGACAGGCAAGGCCATGGGGTGAGCAGGCTGGGCATGAAGAGTTTGGTTTGGGAGATTTGTACCCAACAGATACCTTTGTTCGGGTTTCCCCACAGGAGACCTTGAGAAGAATATTTGCATATAAGCAGTTTGTGAGATGATCCCAAGAATTATCAGAGATGTGAGACAAATAAAGATAGGACTCCAGCAAAGGGTGTGTTACCAAGCCAGTGGATACCATGGGTAACTGGAGCTCCATCTCTCTGGGGAACAGAATATAGATCACAGCCTTAGAGCACACCTCCATGCAGGGGCACAGAGGTCCCTACAGGGTGAATGAGCTGCAGCCTTTATCCTGTAATTCCTGTCAGCCACTGGTTGAAGGTACCTCTTGGAGGCAGTTAACTCAGCCTCATACATGGGCCAAGGGGACTGAACTAACTTCTAGCAGATAGAGACAGAATTCTGATACAATCACAAGCATTTGGAGGTGGAAGTCAGTTGAAAATAAAATGCATGGCAATCATGAGTTCCGAAGCAACATGGGTTGTGCCACGACATCGTTTATCCATGTACCGCCAGGTTTTTAAAGCCATGACACTGGATGAGATGACTAAGGCAGAAGGGAAATGAACAAGGGATGCCATCTAATGGCCAAGCTCAGGGCTGTGCCAGCCTGTAGAAGTTGGACAGAGAAGGACGATCAGCCAAGAGATTTTCCAACGTAGCTAGCAAAGTACTAAGGAAAGCAAGAAAGAGAAATCCTAGAAGTGAAGAACATGTCTTAAAGAGAAGCAAGTGAATATATGTGTCAAATGGTCCTGCCAGGTCAAGTGCTGAGAGCTGACCAGCATTTGGCCATGCCAAGGTCATTGGAGTTCTTGCAGGAGCAGTGTTGGTGGAGTGGCAAGGGAAAATGCCTGGTTTCTTTCTTTTTATTTTTATTTTTTTATAGCATAACTGTGTACATTAATGCAATCATGAGGTACAGTGTACTGTTTTCATATACCTTTTGAAATACTCTCATCAAACTCGTTAACATAACTTTCACATCATTTTCTTAGTTATTGAGTTAAGACATTCATACTATTTTAGAAAGATTAACTTGTACCCTTGTAAGATAAACCATAGAGGTGACTCCACCAATCACCCTCCCTCCCCACATCCACCTCCTCACCTTCCCTCTCCCACCCCCTTCCCATATTCTAAGGTCATAATTAGGTTATGACATTCCTATAAAAGCTATGAATTAGTTTCAAAATAGGGCCATGTACATTGGATACTTTTTCTTCCATTCTTGAGATACTTTAAAGAACATTTTCCAGCTCCATCCATGTAAACATGAAGGAGGTAAAGTCTCCATCTTTCTTTAGGGCTGTATAGTATTCCATGGTGTACATATACCACAACTTATCGATCCATTCGTGGGTCGATGGTCATTTGGGCTTCTTCCATGACCTGGCAATTATGAGAACGCCTGGTTTCTGAGGGAAGTGGAGGAGAGGCTTGCAGGCTGTGAGCATGAGCAACTCTTTGAAAAACTTGACCATAAAGATAGAGAGAGATGTGAGGTAGCAGCTAGAGGAAAGCTGGGGACAAGCAGAGTGGTTTTTTTTTTTTTTTTGTAAGAAAGGAGCAATTACATGCTAGAATACTAATGGAAACCATCTACTGAGGAAAAAAAAGTGTTGATAGCAAAAAACTGGGCAGAAATGCTGGAGTGATGCCCCAGAATTGATAAGAGCAGACGGATCTAGTGCACATGTTGAGAGTATGTCCCTAGCTGGGAGTACAGTTTGTGCCAGCGGAGAAGACAGAGTACAAGTAGAAGGTGAGTGTGGCAGCAGGGACTTGTAAGTACCCTCATTAGCTGCACTGGTTCTCCAGTTAAAAGTCCTACTCCAAGTAACCTTTGTGGTCCTTTATTGCCAGAATGAAATATTTCCTCTCTGATAATAATATTGCTCAAATTCCCCCAGTTCACATCTCTGTTTCTCAATGACAGCTTTAATTTATCAGGTCCTCATTAAAATTCATCAAAGTCTCAACCTAGAAGGAACCTAAGTGAAGGTCATTCTCAGTCTCCCTATCTCATATAATCCAAGTAATTGCTCTATAACACTTATAGGAAACGGCCATAAGCTTCAGTTTGGAATCTTCCAGGAATGAGGAGCACAAAGACCTTTAAAGCCTTTTTAATGTTTCTTTCTTTTTTGGGTAGGGGATAACTCTCACTTTGCCTGCCTAGACCATATAATGTTTTCCTATCCTCACAATTGCAGAATGTTCTCCATACCGCCAAACCATCCACCAACCAACATTGGCTGACCATTAAAAAGTGTGAACTCATTGAAAAGTCAAACTTTATTATGTCCACTGCCATATCCCAGTGCCTAGAGGAAGACCTAGCAGGGTGCTTCATAAATACTTGGTGAATACCAAAACGAGGAGCTTGCCCTCCACCTCTCAGTTAACGTAAGTATTTTTGCTATTAAACACTTTCTATTCTGGGCTGCTGCCAGATAGCGCCTTGATTTCCTTTTGGGTTAACTCTGACCTGATGTTACTGCCCATTATGTGCCCTGCGTGCCCTGGTTAAATGGTAAGCACGTGAACCAAGCTAGGCTAATCAGACATTTCTTCTCTGATATTTGTATCTTCAAGACAGTGACAAGGAGTCTGAGCATTACTCAGCTTCCTCCATCCCAGCAGACGGGTCCAGAGGAGACCATCCAAGGCAAGGTTTCCACTGCTCATGCTTCCTGGGTCTCTGGACTTGCTTTACTCCTTCCCCCTGAGGGGTCACAGAATGCTTCTCCAGCTATGGTCTTGGTCCCTTTCTGTGCTTGCAGGAAAATCACATACCCCTGCAGATGCCAGGAGATAAATGTCCACTTTTGGCCCACAGGTGGTGGGTGGAAATTACACATGTCATTTCCCAGCTGCAGAACTTCACTGCCAGCCTGAGACCCTCTCCAGGACCTTCTCTCCTTGGTGCAATGACCATAACATCGGTAAGGTGCTCGGGATGGAGCTCTGAGGAGTGGATCCGTGTGCTTTCACCCCTGCCACACGGCATGAGCAATCAACTCTTATCAATTCCCTGCTGTTTCCCAGCCCTGGCTCCCCTGCTCCCTCCTAGAAGCAAGCTCCCAATATCTTTCAGTCAATGACTTTTTGCTTGAGAAAGCCAAAGTTGGTGCTAGTTTGCCGCATCACAAAAGCCTCCCTGAACGTGAAGTGAAGAGCAGGCTAGTTCTGATGATTGCCTTGAAAAGTTTCCAGCCAGAGCCTGTACCTTACTTCTATTTCCAGACCTTTCCCTAACCTGAGATAAAAAATAAAACCTTGCTTTATTATTTCTTCTCACATCTAAGTATTTGGTGTTGAGAAAGCATTTTCCCCCCTCTGGTTTCTTACGTCCTACCTCACCTCTCAGTCACAGACAGTTCCCTGGAAGCGTTCTCTGCCATCACCACCACCTCTGCTCCCACCATCATGCACCCACCTCCCTCTCACTGACTCTTCTACTGTTCACCCACTGATATGAACAGGTGGATGTGGGTTTCCTGGCTGTCTTCTCTCACTATTTAACACATAAGATCATCAAGTGGGCCCTGGCCCTGATAAAGCCAGTCAGAAGTTTCTTTTTATCTGAGCATGTAGCTTTCCTACAGATATTCATGAGACAGGGAGGGAGAAAGAGAGGACCCAGGTCAGCTGGTTCAACTGTGGTATGGATGGAGGGTGAGAGGCTGGACCTCAGTCCCCTCACTCAGCTTGTCCTTTTGTGAGATCTGGGCTGCTGATATTCAGAGTACACAGTGGGTTTCCTGAATAAATATTTAAGGAAATGGTCCTTTCTCTTTTTAGCTAGGGAGAGATAAGCAATTTTCTCCTAGGTTAGGACAGCAAGCTTTGTTCGTTTTGCTTTCTAAGTGGATAGATACAATATATATTAGTGTGTAAATTTACAATAGTGGGATGGTTGGTAAATACTGCCTATATAAAACAAAAAAAAATTTTTTTGCACTGACTCCCACATTCCATTAATCTGTTTTTTCTCCTTACACTGCAGCAAAACAATTCATAAGAGGCACACAGTCTTCTAGAACCAAAGTTCCTCTTTGTTCCCTTGAATGTCCCAGAGAGGAATAAGTGTGAAGATATGGGAGGGTGCTGGGGGGTTTCTCAGAAGTAAAAGAGAGGCTCAAAGGTTGTGTGTCCCTGTAACCAAGACTCTCCTGGCCCTCCCATGCCTTCTTCCTTCTGTCTTTTCAGCATCCTTGGATTAAGGCTGAAAGATACCCTTAGCTCCATAGCTCCCCCACCTGGCTGCTCAGCAGAACCAATGAGTCAGATTTTTAAAATTCTAGTCATCTGGGACAGCTCCTTGGGTGTTCTGATTTAGAGAGCCTTGTGAATTACATGGTGACTGCACAGGTAACCCAGAGCCCCAGCCCACTGCCCATGCTACTGCTTCAGAGCCTAAATGATTGATTTTCACATAACTGTATGTCAACTGTAGTTTTTGGTGAGTTTGGCTACATTTTCAACACAATTCGGTTGACACCAATCAGATGTACTGTTTAGTAACCTTTTCTTTTAAAAAAGAACTCTTTTTAAAAGGTGTGCAATCATCATCAAAATTGTTTTGTCTATTCACATTTAGCTTGACTCACTTAAAGTCGATATTTCTGAGATAGGAAACTCAAGTCTACGCAGTGGTGACATTTCTGAGAGAGAAAAACTGAAACAATGCAAGTGACATTAAGAAATAGAGGTCTCGGTGACATTTTTAACACCATATATCTTTTATAGGATTACACAGGTTTATGAAATCAGTTATAAGATGAGGTTGATTTTAAATGATCTGTCAAAGATCAAGTTAAAAGTGTTGTTGCTAAAGAAATAATATTAAATGTGGGCAAAGTGTTGAAACTGTTGATGAAATGTTCATTTCATCTTGAATTATAACAAGAAGCAATTGAAAGCAATGCCTAAGACCAGGATTATATATGTCCATGGTGAAATAAATTGCAGGCATTAACTCGGTATTTATGAAAATACAAAATGCTCTCATCAAATGCTTATGACATGATGCTCATAAAATAAATTAGTTCCAGAATTATTTTTACAAATCTGTATGTACATATGTTATATACCAAAACCAAACAAAAGACTAGAAGAAAATTTCCCAAAACGAAACAGTGGTTCTTTTGGGTTTGATGAGTTATTTAAATGACTTAATTTAAAAATTTCTTCAATGAGAATAATTATTTTAACTTTTCTTTAAAAGTTAAGATGTTACTAATATCTAGAAACATCCTAGTACAAACTTAAACCACCCTCATTTAAAAAAAAAAAAAAAGACCCTCACTGCAGCTAACTTTCAGGTCATTCTCAAGGCTTGCCTGTGGCCTAGAATCTCCTTCCTGTTATCTCAAGATAAACCCAAACTGGCCAGCCTTTGTGATAAACCCATTAGCCTGTTCTTGAGTTGAAATTTGTTAATCAATAAACCAACTAAGTTTTCCTAGGATACTTTAAAAAATAGCTCCTATTTTAATCTAAAGCCTACTCATTTATTATAAGTAGCAATCAATTAGGACTCAAGACCTGTCTTCATTCAGAAATTAATAGGAAATACAACTGAACTCTGCAGAGAAACCATTTTACAGACAGAAAATCTGAAAGAAATGGGTTCATTTCTCCCTTTACCTCAAATAGTGTCACTTTTTTTTCCTCTCTCATTTTTTAAATGACGGATCTAATCCCTGAGTAACTCATTTGAACAACTCACGACATCAGGAAATTTATCCATATGGGTAACTCAGTTTCTTTTTCTTGCAGTGTAAGCCCATTTTCTACTGTGCTAAGCTCAGCATGAATGGACATCAGTGAGTTGCATCCTCCTCATGATTAAAACTAATTAAGACATCCCTCTGTCTCAGTCATTACAAGTGCTTGCGAATAGGCCTGTTTCCTTAATGTTCTGATCCTAAATTGAGAAAAATATAAAGAAGTAATTCTGGGCTTTATTCCGTACAGCTAGCAATTTTCTGTTGAAGATGTGTGGCTTAACCATATGCAAAATATTTGAATACAATGTGGAAAGAAAAAGGGAAGCCGGTTCCCTTTAGAAGCTCTCCTTGAATCGAGTAGGTATTCTAATGCCAGGATGGATTTCGCAAGGGTTGAGTAAGTAGGTGCTGGCTTCACCGGTCTGGTGTTAGTGCCTGGCACATGTTTTTCTAACTTTTAGAATGGTATTTACTAATCTCTGCCAGTCACACCCCTTTGTAGTCACCTCACAGTTGGCCCAGCCAGAGGGACACATGGAGGGGGAACAGACGGGAACGGCAAGGCTGCTTTCAAGTGGCAACTGCCAGTATTGCCACATTTGCTTGGCCGCAGCTACTGAGGGGGAAGAAAGGGAGCACAGGCAGACGCTCAGAAAAGGCCGAAAATAAGTATATAAATCAAAACACCCCATTTTAAATTCCAAGCCACATTAAATAAAGGCATCAGTGTATTCTGATAATTGCCTCCTGTAACAAAGAGCCTGAGGTCCTGGCTCTGCGCTCCCTCTGGGGTTTCCGCCATGCAGTTTAATTTTGACCATTCCAAGTGTCCATGCTCTAATCAGCACTAACGTCAGACAAATCACCAAACTGCAAAAAGTTTACAACACAGAGGATGGATCTGTCGGGAGAACCGATAGAAATGAGAGCAAACGGCGCCGTTAGAACACCAAGCACATTCTAGGCAACTTGGCGGGGTCTATTTAAGTGTATGTATACATCCATGTCCTTTTTAGGCTGTGAAGTGTAAAAACATACAACTTTCTAGATTCGTTCAAAGACTTTTAATCTTTTTATTCTGATGAAAAACTCTAAAATGGGACAGATGGATATGCATCTAAATTCTCCAAATCTTGATAGTGTTTCTAAAGTAAATTTTCTTTTCTACAGAAAGGGCCAACCAACCCAAATATATTCTGCTATTCTGAATCTAGGATACTATTTAGTTTCTAATTATCTTATTCTTCTCTTTATTCTTTATTTCCATCAACTGGCCACTAATGGTGTGTGCTTGCTTGCGTGTATATTGCTTAGCTGTGTTTTAGTTGAGCCCCTAGCTAAGGGCTCACAAGAATTTCAGCAGGGAGCAGAAAGGAACACCGCACTGAAAAAGGTTTAAAAACACTCAGGTGACGGTAATTAGGGTAATTTCTATTAGTATTCATAGCGCTTATACAGTGTTTGCAGTCTCAGGTAGGATGGGTACTAATTAGCCTGTACTCAGTCACCTAAGGAAGACTTTGACCAACTTTGAACACAATGAACACAGGCTTCCCATGTTTATAGTTTGATCACATTAAATAATCTTTATAACAGTAAGTTAATTTGAAGGTGCACTTCAGGAACAAATATTTCCCCTGATAAAAGTGGGCTGTATTAATAGTATCCAAGAGCTGCCGCTATCCTCCTCTCTTCTGTACTTCAGAAAACACTACCATAGTCACAATTTTCATCTTTAGCTCTTCAGCATCCTCTGTCTCATTAGATACCTGCCACTTAAAAAAGCTCAAGATGTCAAACAATTTAGCCTTTCCAGGTACAGGGTAGCAGATCAGAAAGACCCAGATGAGTTTTTCTCGGCAAACTTCTTGTGGGGGGCGGTTAGAACATTAGAGGGTACACGGAACAAATTTTCTAATGGTCCACAGTTGCTGGGCCAGGAACTCTCTCCTTGACTCCAGGAGGTATAAGGGAAGCAATGGGCTAGTGTAACTTTGCAGCAAGTTTTTAAGGTAAGACAATGGACTTCAGATGTCTTTTATGATTCAGCAACATTTGTGTTACCTTAACTTAACTAAGGAAAATAGAAAACGCTTTATCCTAAAACTTGAGACTAGGAGCCAAGAGCAGTCACCCTCTAATGATAAAGTTGTCACAAGTTAGCATTTTATGGGTTTAGAAATAATCATTTAAAACTGAGTTTTTAAATTTATTAACTTAGATTCCATGAGCCAAATTCAGGAGACTTATGGACCCCAAGTAAAAATGTGCCTATTAGGTGCTAATACGTCTCTGGGTTGGCAGAGTTTAAAGCGTCATCAGATTTTCAGAAGTTTGAAATACACTCTATTGGCTTTATTTGGCCTATTTATATTCCCACTCTTAATCTTGGACACTTGGATTTTTATTAAAGATGAAGATCTTGGGGATTGGTCATCTATTTAAATTTATGCTACACTGAGAAAATAGGACTGTAAGAAAGGCTGTGTGTGTATGTTTGAGGATTGTTAAGGACAATGAGCACAACCCAGGTTCAGGATGTTTACTGCATTGGTGGTGGGGGGCCCTAGATGGCTGGAGGAGGTTGTGGGCGCTGGGGGAGTCTTAAAGAGAGAACAGGAGACCATTATCCTAAGCGAAGCATCTCAGGAATGGAATAATAAACACCACATGTTCTAATAAGTGGGAGCTATACAGTGGGTAACACGGGCATAAAGAGACGTAAAAGACATTGAAAACTGACAAGGGCAGTGAGTAGGAGGGGGTGAGGGATTAAAAGCTGACCTATTGGCACAAAGACCACTACCCAGGTGACGGGCCCAGTCAAAGCCCCACATGCAGCATGATACAGTGTATCCACTGACAAAACCATTGGTATCTCTTAATATTTTGAAATTTAAATAAATACATAAATTTTAAAGACAAGCTTTACTTCACATTTAAAATCGAAGCAACTCAAAAGAGGGCTTCGGTTTTCTAAAGAGAATAATGTTCCTCGTGGAACATTAAAACATATACATACACCCTACACACACACGTGTCAACGTCTGCATAGTAGAGGGAATTTTTCTTTTGTAGTATTTAACCTGAAAATTGTTCTCTTCTAGACAATCTGCAAAATTCTTCTGCAAAGGAGAAAAGCCAGACCTGGAAAGGAACTGGTGCTTGGCAGTGGGAGGAGGAAGGTCGGCTGCCTACATTCCAGCCTTTATAGACAGCTGGACAACAGAAAAACGGGCAAAGCACCACAATAAGTATGGCACTGAAGGAAGTTCTTGGAACTTAAAATTTTGAGCAGTTGCAGGAGGAGTGATCAGAATTTTAATAAGCGCTTTGAGTCCTGATCCAAAAACTCACCTGTATGTAATGGCAGGTGGGAGAGACCATCACCTACATCATCATCATTTCTTGATGTGATAGTCTCATTGGTTTGTAAATTTTAACCCACTTAATCATTATGATTCTTCTCAGTAAGGTTTATTATTATGCCCAACTTGCAAGAGAGGTGAAAAAAAAAAAGAGCACAGAGAGGTAGAAACACTTGCTTAAAGGTACACAGCACCTCTAGGTGGCAGAGATGGAACACATACCAGCCTGGGTCCCTGAAGCCACAAGACAAGAATTTAAAAGAGTGATAACCATAAGGGCCAACTACAGCAGAAAAGTCCGGTAAGAAAAGGACCAGAAACTCTTCTTCAGATACTGAAGTTTGATGACCAGTGGCAATTATTGAGAGGATTTTTTTAAACACAGTTTAGGGGATGGGAAGTTTGGTGGCAGGAAGCCAGCCAAAGTCACATTGGGGCAGGGTAGGGAGTGAAGGCTATGACCAGACCGTTCTCAAAGAAAGTGAGGTTTAAAAGGGAGAGGAAGGCACCAGGCAGGGGGCTGGGGCAGCCATGGCCAAAGTCAGGTCGGGAGAGAACTGGGTATATGTACAGGAGGATGAGAAAGATCACAAAAATGCGAAAGTCACAATAGTGAGAGGAATAGATAAAAACCCAGATTCCACTTTCTCACGATGCCCCTCAACTCAGTAAATCAAAGCAACTGACAGCGCCAACAGAGAACACGCCTGGCAGAACCAGCGTGCTCTCCGGCTGGTGCTTTTGGTCCCCCTGAAGGACTGTGTTTCTTTTTGCTGTGACATAGACACATATATACACAGAGGAAAGCACAATGCCACCGTGGTGACAGTAGTTATTTCTGGGTTGGTGTATCTGGGGACATATTATTTTTGCCTCCCTATATTTTCTAAAATAAATGGGCCTTTTAAGGAAAAGAAATACCAGTGGTTTATTCAAAAAGAAGTTAAAATGTACTTTGCGTAGGGTGATTGCGTGAATGGACAGCTTGCGTCTCTACTGATACCAGCTGAGGCTTTGACCCCACCTTGGGCCGCTCTGCAGCCCTGGGAAATTCATGAGGACATCTTCAGAGCGGGGATTAGTTGGAAAGTGCCCCGTGTTGAGACAGAGAGAGGACCCCTTCCTCAGACCACTTTGCCGCGCATCCGCAGTCTCTCCGTGGTCAGGCAGCTGGGGGACGGCACCCACGTGAGGAGCCAGCCCCTGAGCCTGCCGGCTGTGCCAAGGGGGGCCTGCTCAGTAGGAAGGCATGGAGAGAGAGCCTCTGAAACCAGGTGAAGAGAAACATGTTCTGTTGCCAAAGACCAAATTATGCAGCAGGGGCTCTCGGGGAAGACAGTTGGGCAGTTGTGGGGACACTGACAGATGGTTTAATTATGTAAGTTGGATTTTCCTTCGGTGATGAGACAACAATGAACTTTCAAGTCCTTATGTTGAGATGAACAAATACAAAATAAAATACTCATCCCTGCCCCCAGGCTTTTTATATTCTCTCCCGCTGCTCTTGGTGTCTCCTTATCTGCCCTGCTGTCTTGTCCTTGTCACCGCTGTGGGGACTCATTCTGTTTTCGGAACCCTCTCTTCCTGCCAAGCCCTTCCGTCGAAGTTCTCCCCTCCATGACCACCACTTTCTCCTTCCTCCCAACAGCACAAATATTTCCCCACCATTTCCTGTCCCTCTCCAGTCCCAGATTCCTACTTCCCATTGGCATTTTCTCTTATCAGGCCCCCACTGAACGCTGTCCCCATTAAATTCTGTGCTTCCCCTCTGACCCCGCTATCTCTTGAGCTTTCCCCAAGTTTGTCTGTTAGTTTGGCTCCCCTTTGCTCTTAGTGACATCTTTGTTATCTCACAACTGGGGAGCGTGCAGCTCCCCCCAAAGCAGAAATGCCTGGTTCAGTTCGACAGCTATTCATTAAACCCTGAATACATGTTAGGCCATGTGCTAAGTCATATCACAAGTAAAGTACAGTGTTCCCTGCCTGCACAGACTGACTTACGAACACGGATTAACGAGTACTTCTCATACATCATGGTGAGCACACTGCAGACACAGACCTGCTTGGAGTGCAGTTCGGGGTTAGATGGAGTTGTCTGGGCTGGCTGACCCATGGGAAACATACTTGTTTGGACCTTCTTTCTCTCTTTTTTTTTTTTTTTGAGACAGAGTCTTACTACAACCCTCGGCAGACTGCCATGGCATCATCACAGCTCACAGCAACCTCCAACTCCTGGGCTTAAGCGATTCTCCCGCCCCAGCCTCCCAAGTAGCTGGGATCACAGGTGCCCACCACAATGCCCAGCTATTTTTTTGTTGCAATTGTTTAGCTGGCCTGGGCCGGGTTTGAACCTGCCACCCTCGGTGCATGCAGGTGGTGCAGTAACCACTGTGCCATGGGCACCGAGCCTGTTTGGGCCTTCTCACCCACGGGAAGGTGCCATGTGCTCCTGGATAGTCCTGACTGGGTACCTGAGGCTGTACTATGTAACTGTCGCTGGGCCTGTTGCCATTATTGTTCCCCCAGGTCTAACAGTACACACGACCTTCCCTTTGATTTTATATTTGATTCCCCATATGCCATTTTTTGTCTCGCCCCACTTCTTTCATTTTTTTAGATTTTAATTATTTGGGGGCACATCACAGTTGTACATGTAAGCCCCTCTTTGTATCCTCAGTCCTGTAGTTCAGAAATGCTTAAACTGCTGCTCTAGCCATGGGGAAGGAGCCTGGGGCCTGACCTCTTTCACCTGTACTGAGACCCCCGCACCTGTGTTTCTATTTCTCTCTCCATCTCCGACTTCATCCTGAGTTTTGGGTTCCAGTCCTCTGCACTCTGAGGTTTAGCATAGCATGAAGCAGTGCTGACTGATGCAAAGTACAACTAGTCAACTAGAATGAAGCTTGGGCTGTAGGCTAGAAGTTACCTCTGCCCAGCCAGGAGGCACAAAAATTAGTGGTCAGGTTAATTCAGTACCTTAGCCAATACTTAGAGCAGTGTTTCCGATTTTGAGCTCACATCAAGATCACCTGAAGAGCTTATTTAAAACTTAAGTTACTGAGCCTCACACTCAGGGGTTCTGATTCAATAGGTCTAGATTGAGACCCAAGAATGTATATTTATAAAATGTTCCCAGATGCTGCAGGGACCACACTTAGAGAACTGATATTGGAAGAAAAATAGGTGATAAACTCATTTATCAAATTGGGTAGAATATAGACCAATTAGGTAGGTGGTTCTCAACCTTCCTAATGCCACAACCCTTTAATACAGTTCCTTGTGGTGACCCACAACCATAAAATTATTTTTATTGCTACTTCATAACTATAATTTTGCTACTGTTATGAATCGTAATGTAAATATCTGATATGCAGGATGTATTTAGGCGACCCCTATGAAAGGGTCATTCAATCCCCAAAGGGGTTGCGACCCATAGGTTGAGAACCCCTTATAGACTGTCAATGGCATCAGAGTAACCTATGGCATGTCACCATGCTAAGCAATGGACATACAGGGTGTGTACGACATTGTGTGCCTGCAGCCCTGGTGGGGGCTGTTGCCTCCCCAGTTTTCAAAATCTCCTAGGTGATTTATAAGGCAGAGGAGAATGAGCTGAACTATCCCTATCCTTTGATTAAAATCTTTATTTTGCTTTTCTGAATAAATTCCGAACACACAGCCTTGCTCTTTGAAGTCATCCTAGAATTTTTTCCCCCCATAAAAATTTAATGTAGAAAAGTTTTGGTTATTTGAATATTTTGTTTGGCTGTTTGTCTCCAAATAAACAGGAGCCGTATTTGGGTCTGGAAGCCATCAAGTCTGGGCAAGAGCTCCACAGATGTTTGGTGGATTTCCAAAGAAAGAATCAGTATATGCTCCAAGAGGAAAGTGAAACAGAGTGTGTGCTCTTTCGTTTTCTTTTTTAGTACCAAAATAGATTTGTGTTTATTTGCTACCAAAAAAAAAATTCTAGCATGATTAAAAGGTTCAGACATTAAGTGGTACATTTTGAAAGTGCTGCTTCGCTATGTGGCTTCCATTAACATCTGTGGGAGTTTAATCCTCAGCATGGCTATGAAAATGTAATCTACTCAGAGGCCAGGAATATTTCTGGATTGTAGAATAAAATGAAAACATTAACAGGGAGAGAAAACATCAGTGAGCCTTCTCAGAATCTCACAACCCTTCTCTTAGGAAAGGACGGACTACCTTATCATAGCTACCTGGACATTCCAGTAGCCACGTGGATTAAAAACATGTCACCATGTCACCAGCACATACTTATTTGACCCTAATCCTCTCACATGGCCTTTGAGTCAGTTCCCTGTGATGCAAAACAAGGATGGACGTTTCATCTGGGCAGGCTGTACTTGTAAATTAAAAAATGAAATCAGGCAGACCTGAGTTATTTTCCATCTCTGTCACTCTATCATTTGGGGGCTGCAGGCCTTTCATCAACAAGAACATTTTCTTCCTCTACAAAATGCAAGACATTATTTATTCTACACAGTTTTAAAAAACATTACATGGAATCATTCTCCTTTGTGCCAGGGTTGCGACTTTGGGGCACAGAAAGCTAGAGTAGAAAGTACCAAGGATTCGAGAAGTGGCAACAGTGGGGTGGTGACAGCACTGGCTGGAAGTTAGGATGTGCCTGTTATCTACCAGCTCGGCTGGCAAACACGATGCCTGTGCGAACTGGAGAGAATGGCCCGTTCCTCAATGAAAGGTGTTAAAAATGACACGTGTCTCTATGATGACCACGAGGAATTGATGCTCCCTGAAAGGATGCAATGCTGGTCAGGCAGTGGTAACGCACACCTGCAGCCCTGGCTAGGCTTCTTGCCTGCTTTATCTCCCTTAAGGCTCATAATAAACGTCTTGTATATGGAAGGGCTACCATCACTCCTTGTAGGGATCAGGGAGGGGCCCAAGGAGGCAGCAGCACAGATGGCGGCAACAGCGAGCGGCCCCCATCGGCTCAGCATGCATGCGGTCCGTGAAGGCCCTGCTTAAGCACTTCACATGCAGAATTTCATTCTATCCTCACGATGACCCTATAAAGTCTATTGTCACTACCATTTTACTGACAAAATACTGAGGCTTAGAGATACTAAGAAAATTGTCCAAATTTTCAAAATGAGCAAAGGAGTGGACCTGGGACTCAAGCCTATGGTTACTTGGCCCAGCGCAGTACCTCTGAACCATCGTTCCTCACCCCCTGCCTCTTATACGTGTCCCATCCAGTGTCGCTCACTGCCCCCTGCACCCTCCCTCGTCAGTGATGCTGCTCCCGGGAGTTCTGATCTTCCTTTTCTCTCCAGCCTTGACAGGAGCTGCTCAGTCCCACACTTTATTACTAAGCATCTCAGACATTCTGATGTCTTGAGAAGGTACAAAAGCCAGTTTTTGAAATGCAGACCTGTTCATCTGGTGGTTAACCATGCTCTACTTTATGATGGTTCACGTATCGTTTGGCTTATATGGGTTCTCTCTTTAATTATTACCAAATCTTTTCCATTCATGGCTTGTCTTCCCACCAAGTTTTTCAAGGTCACAAACCACATTTTATGCTTCTCTAGACTCTTTGCAGGATTTGTCAGGTAGGATCGATTACTTGATATGATTAGATAGTATCATTAAAATAACTTAAATATGATTATTATTTTTATTCAGAAAACTCTAAAAGCATTGTATTCATGGTCCTGGTACATGGCATTTCTCTGTGAATTACAGTAGAACCTCTGTAAAATGACCACCCAAGGAGCTGTGACAAACTGGCCAACATAAGAAACTAGGCCTTCTATACTGATATGTACATGTGGTACATGTCCAGTCTATGAAAATTAGGTCAACTGAAGGACGTGGTCAGTGCAGGGAGGTGGCCAATTACAGAGGATCTACTGTTTGCCTGTGTCCAATTTTCCCAAATAAAGAGTGGGTGTTTAAGGGTAGGGATAGCACCTGGCTCCTTTTCGTGTTTTTTTCTGTGCTTGGCATGGTGCTCTGAACAGAATAGGCAAAGAGCGATTGGTTTTTGAATTAATAGTTATGCAAAATGCATAAGTTGGTCAAAGGAAACTGGAAGTGCCAACTTTGGTTAAAAATGTCTAGATTGGTTTTTCAGCGTCCCATGATTGGGTTAATCCACACAAGTCACAGGTTTCATGTTTTAATGTCAGACTCCAGGACACGGTGGTCAACTTTACCAAGCACAGAGTATCTCAAAGGTAGTTCAGCTGGGTGTGTCTTCCAGAAAGATGAATACAAACCTGCTTCCTTCTGGCTGATTACACATTCATGAGAATGGGGTGGGAGGGGGACCAAATTTGTAGTTGAAAAGGGAGAGAACATTCATTTAGTAAAAATTGATGAATAATTATTTTTACTAAATATCTACTCTATTTACTGTGCTTGCCCAGATTTTGCAACATGTCACAGTGTGACAGGCCTCTGTCTTCAAGAATGGTATATTTTGAATCCCCTGCCCAGGCCCACCAAACAACAATGATGGCTGCAACCAAAAAATGGCCGGGCGTTGTGGCGGGCGCCTATGGTCCCAGCTACTTGGGAGGCTGAGGCAGGAGACTCGCTTGAGCCCAGGAGTTGGAGGTTGCTGTGAGCTATGATGCCATAGCACTCTACCCAGGGGGATAGCTTGAGGCTCCGTCTCAAAAAAAAAAAAAAGAATTTTATATTTTATTCTTGAGATGTATGAATCAGACTGAAATAAAATGTTGCCTTATCGCATTACTTCAAAACAATCCTTTCCAAAGTAAAGCTTCTTTTCATTTAAGTAGGTAGGAATGCAGATATTGAATCATGAGATCTTCAGAGCTGGAAAATTACTTTGGGGATTTTCTCGTTATCAAATGAGTCAATTTGTCTAGATGCTTTGCTTTTCAGAAAGGAAAGGTGGTGATCACTACTTCTAGGATCATTTGGAGAGAAATTTAGCTTTTAGGAAACATGTAAATCATACCCATATTATCTGTTTGAAAGACCATCAGTAAAGGAACACTCTGACAGAGGCAGATGATGCTGGCAGTACTTGCCTACATACAGATCACACACACCAGATCTTAAAAACAAAGATGGTAGCTGAGAGAAATAGTCCTTTCTCAGGTCCAAAGGATAGAGCCAGGGTTTCAGTGAGCAGTGGTTCACTAAGTCTGGCCATCAAACCAGACAAATCGGGTAACGGGCTGGATGCAGATTCGAGGTCATTTGGACCTGGGCACTTACAGACCTCACAGGGCAGCAATTTCTAAAATACGTCCCACATAAGATGAATCCCTTGAGATGCCTTGTATAAAAGGGGTTCCCTGGCCCGGTACATTTGAGAAGTGCTATATATGGATTTCTGTCATTGTTGATGAAATTAACCATTCTCATTAGAAACTAAGGGCTTCAAATAGGTGTATGGTCATGTAAGTTTACTCTAGTATTTCCCAAAGTCACTTTGCTACATTTTTATCTAATGCCTACAGGAAATTCTTTGGGACAATGCAAGGCTGGGGACCAAACCCAGGCAAGCAATCAAGGACCTGAGTGCACCGTGGTGGGCAAGGCACTGACTCAATGGTCAGTCGCATCTCTTCGCTCTGCTGAGAATAAGTTATATAATTTATAGCAAGCCCTATTTATTTCTAGTTTTCAGGAGAAATGTATAAACAAATTATCAAATAATTTATCACAGTAAACTAGAAGTGTTGATAATCTGAAAGAGGGAAGAAGATGGAGAACAGGGAAGTGGATGTCAATTTCTTCAATTGACATAACACTAAGTGCAATGGGAAGATTTAGGAATTTAAAGTTATAAAGGTAACCTGTGGATGAAAAAAGTCTGTAATGAATGATTAGAAGGAGGCCGGAGAAAGCCGAGTATCAGGAAGCCAAACCCTCACCTCTCTAAGAGGGTAGCAATAAATACCACTTCCTGATGATCCATGAAGCATGTATTTTAGAGTTGGGAAGTACCAACTTACCTAAAAATGGAAATGATCACAAATGGTTCCACTGAAGGTGGGAGTGGAGGTACATCTAGATCCCTCCCTCTAGTGTTTGAAATTGGGTTTCATGTCTTACACAGTCTTAAATAAAGAGGGGGGTTGGCAGCAGAAATGTAGCTGTAGGTTTCTGTAGTTTCTGCTCTTGTAAGAGTCGTGGTTGTCAAGCTTGAGCATACATGGCTATCACCTGCAGGGACTGTTGAAATAGACCACTGGGCGCACCCCTAAGTTCCTGGTTCAGTAGGTCTGATGTGGGGCGGGAGACTCTGTATTGCTAACAAGCCCCAAGTGATGCTAATATGTTTGGTTCAGGGATCAGGGCAAGTGCCGCTTCTGAAAACCCACCTATCCTTTTTGGAGTGGTTGCTCCTGTGCATGAGTGACGGTGGCACTGTGGAGGCAGATGTAATGCCACTTGGTATTAAACCCATCATTGCTATTTCCACCCAAATCACCTGCTTCCAACATCTAAAATCCAGCAGGTGACAAGGGGGAAGAGTATTGAAAGTCATCTGTGAACTGATTGCCAGCGTCTAGTATCATGTCTATAGCTTCACAGTCCATATGGAAACCAAAATGAATGTCATTCAGAAAGTTACTCTGTGGAAGTAGGAAACTGAAATATAGTTATTAAGTTGGACCGTCCTGATGGCAAAGATGCTGTGGGACGTGCCCAGGCTTCATAGGAGATGTGAGGAACAATAACAGCTCAACAAGGTACCCGGTGAGGAACACGACCAAGACACACAGCGGAGAGATAAAAAAGCAGCATTCTGCAACCCCATGGTACCCACATGGACACAGCCCATTACCAAGAACACTCCTCCTAAAAATGTCGCCACTATCCTCCTGAAAATATTTGATATCTCACATTCAATATTAGCACTAAGTATAAAACATTAAGAACTCTTTTTGAAAATGTTTAGATCAGTGGTTCTCAGCCTTCCTAATGCCTCCTACTGCCACAACCCTTTAATACAGTTCCTCATGTTGCGGTGACCCCCCCAACCATAAAATTATTTATGTTTGTACTTCATAACTGCAATTTTGCTACCATTATGAATCTTAATGTACCTGACATGCAGGATGTATTTTCATTGTTACAAAGGGGTCACGATTCACAGACTGAGAACCGCTGGTTTGCATCATAAACATGCAGTTATGGTATTTTACCAAGAATAAAATTCCACTAATAATATACTACATTGAAAGCAGCGTTAAGAGCTGGCTGCCGGTGGGAGGTGCTTCATCAATTTTTATTTTGTAGTCACAAAAGAACCTGCACATATGTGCATCAGTCTAATTCACTGTGTGATCTGTAAATTCAAATAAAGTATTTGCTTGACTTAAAAAGATGAAAGGGATTTAAAGAAATAGGAAATACACAAAGAACAGAAGGTAGGCACCACCTTTGGACATCTGCTAATTCTCAAAAGGCTAGCACAATGTTTGACGTTTGAATTGGTGGACTTCAATAAAGTTACCTGCTAGCAGATATCATTTTGTTTTACCCTATTTTTCCTGGATAAAGCTCAAAATATTGAATCAGTGGCCAATATTATAAAACAATACCCAATTAAAAGTGCTGTATATGTGCCTGGACCTCAATTAAGCATTAAAGGAGATTCATGGTGCTACTGTTGTTCTTACTAGAAGCTAGCATGACCAACTTTTGAACATAAGAGAACGGAGCCCGGAACATCACCACTAACACAATGTATCATTTTAATGTTACTTATTCTAGGCTTTTCCCATTAATGTGTAGGCGTGCAGTTTTTAAATAGTAAGCATACATTTTTAATTTTTGTATTTTTTAAAAATTGTTTTTTCGGTAATTCATCTTATTGACAATGTGGGTTGCATACTACCAACCTTTTGCTCACGCAGAGTACCACAAGGAGAATTTTTATTAATGTAATTTTTCCTCCTCTTTTTGATTTATTTTCTTTGGATAGATTCTTAGAAGGAAGTTTTATAGCTTCTGACACATAGAACCTAATCCAAAATTGTGGAATTCTATTCATTTAGGCGTATTCCTCCCTCATCTGCATGATCTATATTAACCTTTTAAAAAGTCCAAGCAGACATGCTCATAGTATAATGATAACATTAAAGCACCAGCTCAGTCACTCAAGTGTTTCTTAGGAGTCTGTTCCTCTCTAGTCACTGCTCTGGGTCTTCACGGAGTGTACAGTGTTAAAATCATAAGCCTTATATTCTTGCTAAACAATCTAAACAATGCTCTTGAAAATCTGTTTGCATCTCACTCCTTTTCTATAAAGTATGCTGCGAGCAGGGCTCAAGGGAAACCGTTTGGACGCATATGGTCCCTTATTAACTAGTAATTCATTCTAGAAGCAAGAATGGTCTGGAGGAAGATTTCAGGGAGCCTAAAACTAGCTCAAAAATAATTAAATCACTCGAATTACTTTGGGAGTTTGGTATGTAGTAGAGGTAGCATTTGAATTAGTGAGGCCAAGGAGGATTATTCATAAAGATTGGGTCTAGAACACATGGTTGGCTATCAGAAGAAAAAGATAAAGGCAGGTTCCTTCTTCACTCTTTACACCAAATAAAATTTAGAGCTTAAAAAAAATGCATATGCACAAAATATAACTAGAAAACCGCTGGATGAAGATACACAGGGTTATTTTAATAGGTTTTTTTTTTGGCCAGGCACAGTGGTTTACACCTGTAATACTAGCACTTTGGAAGGCCAGTGGGGGAAGGCTGCTCAAGGACAGAAGTTTGAGACCAGCCTAAACAAGAGGAAGACCCTGTCTCTACAGAAAAACAGAGAAATCAGCTGGGCATGGTGGCAAGAACCTGCAGTCCCAGCTACTAACGAGGCAGAGGAAGGAGGCTTGCTT
>CAUYQV010105424.1:0-15270 GCA_963574575.1 Galagoides demidoff | reverse complement strand
ATTACAGGCGCCCCCCACAACGCCTGGCTATTTTTTTTTTTTCTGGTTGCAGCCATCATTGTTGTTTGGCAGGCCTGGGCTGGATTCGAACCCACCACTTTAGGTGTATGTGGCTGGCGCCTTAGCCACTTGAGCCACAGGTGCCGAGCCATATTGGTCAGATTTAATGGATTGATTGATCTACTTATTAAGAGGAAAGTTTCCTCCTTCTGTGCTTTCGAGGTAATTTTTGATTGGAAGCTACATGTGGTGATGTTATTGGTTGCCAGATAGTCTTGTATTCAAATAAATGTTCTTGAGCTCTGATGTGGGACCAGTGAAATTACTTGATCTTTTTGCATCTTGCTTTTAAGATTAGGTAGGACTGAAGGTGCATTCAGTCTAGGGATAATTATTCCTGATTACTGAGGAAATGCCCTTCACCCAGTCACTCTTGAGATCATTTAGTCTGGCCTTGTGGGCACAGGCCTGTGTGAGCAGTATTACTCTTTTGGAAGGGTTAGTAGTTTCCTCACACCTACGCACTGATCAGTCCTCAGTTGAAAGTTTGAGGGGGACCCTCTGCAGATATCCAGATTTCCCTATCTAAGCAGTTTGCCCCTCTCTGGTATTCTATATCCTGTGAACTCCTCTGTCTACTTTGCTAGTAGATGAAGGTCCATGATAGAAAAAAAATAACCAGCATTTCTGGCTTCAGTAATCTTGTCTCAGCCAATGACTATGAAAACAGAAGCAGAAAGATTAATTTCTTGGTCTGTTTTGTGTTGCTATACCAGAATGCCTGAGCCTGGGTAATTTATAAGGAGCAGACATTCATTTCTTACAGTTCTAGGGGCTGGGAAGCCTGGGGTTGAGGGGCAGCATCTGGTGAGGAACTTTGCAAGAGAGCATATGTGTGTGTGAAAGAAAGAGAGAGAGAAAGAAAGACAGAGAGCGAGAGCACCAAACTTGCTTTTTTACAAACCAGCTTTCATGGTAACATTAATCCATTTATGAAGGTAGATTCCTCATGACCCAATCACCTCTTGTTAGGTCCCATTTCCTAACACTGTTGCATTGGGGATTAGGTTTCCGACACATGAACTTTGGGGGCTACATACAAACCGTAGCAACTACAGAGGCAAAATCTTCTATCAGCCAAAAGTCCCTACCTGACGTTAAGAGCAATCATTTCTTTGAAGAGAGTTATAGACAGTGGATGTGCTGATGCTCCTGGATGCCCGTTGTTTAAGAAGCTCCTTGCAATTCCACGGCTATGTGTTATTGAGGCAGTAATTGACATTTGGTGGGGAGCAGACTTTGGTAGGTATAGACTCGGTGACTCTGGATCTCTACTATATTTCAGACATCCAGACAGTTGTCTCCTGCGGTCCTGCATGTCCCCAACCCTGGGATTCTGACTGTCAGTGTGGGGTGTAATGGGAGGAGGCAAACATGGACTATGATGAAAATAGTGCCAGGCAATGCACAGCCTGTTTTCCACCCACAGGTGCCTTCTTCATCCCCTACCTCATCTTCCTCTTTACCTGTGGCATTCCTGTCTTCCTTTTGGAAACAGCACTGGGCCAGTACACTAGCCAGGGAGGTGTCACAGCCTGGAGGAAGATCTGTCCCATCTTTGAGGGTGAGTAGTTCTGTGCCTAATATCTTTCTTAATGGTTATAAACCTTATCTAGAATGTCTTGAGTGATTATCAGCAGTTCTGAAGTTAAGGTAAGACTCTATGTCTCTTGGGTTGTGGGCTGAATACAGAGCTAGTCACTTGGTCCATCAGAGAATGAGGGAGAAAAATGAGGGTAAGGACTGAGTAAAGACTTTAGGTTAAATAAGCAGAGTGTAAAGCTCTTTTAGCTATATATATATTAAATGTGTAGCAAGCATTTTATATTTTAAAGACATTTAATTGATTATAAAACATTTTTCTTTTTATCCCCTATTTCTTTCTTGTTTTTTAATTTCAGATTAATATGAGAGCACAAACCATTAGGTTACAGTGTTTGCATTTGTTAGGTAAGGTCCCTGTTGCAGTTATGCCCCTAGCCCAGGAGGTGTGCTGTATATCCCTACATTGTTCCCTTTCTGTCCCCACTCCGAGCTTGAATTAAATTGAGTTTTTCTCTTATGTGGGCATGTATTAGTTCTTCTACTATTTATCAAATACACTGGCTCAAATACGTTGGATACTTGCTTTTCCATTATTGTCATACTTTGCTAAAGAGAATGTTCTCCAACTCTATCCAGGTTAATACAAAAGAGGTAAAGTCTCCAGCTTTTTGTGGCTGAATAGTATTCCATAGTATACATATATCACAGTTTATTAATCCATTCCTGGGTTGATGGGCATTTGGGTTGTTTTCACATCTTGGCAGTTGTGAATTGAGTTGTAATAAATAATCTAATGCAGATGTCCTTACGATAAAATGATTTTTTTTCTTCTGGGTAGATGCCTAATAATGGGACTATGGGATCAAATGGAAGGTCTATGTTGAGTTCTTTGAGGATTTTCCATACTTCTTTCCAAAGAGGCTGTATTAGTTTACAATTATAAAACATTTTAAAAGATAATTTTAGATGAGAAAATAATTATTTCATTAATAGTTTTACCATCTTGACATAATAGGTACTTAAAATTTAGGGTATTTTATTTCATTCTTTCTTTCTCCATGTAGGATTTTCATTAAGTTTTTATTTTGGAGTAATGATAGATTTACAGGAAGTTACAAAAATAGTACAGAGTCCTCTGTACCCTTCATTCAGTTTTGCCCAATCTAATATAACTATAGTACAATATCAAAACCTGGAAATTATCTCTGGCACTTTATGCAAACATTATTCAGATTTCAGTGGTTTCCCCATGCACTCATTTATGTGTGTTTATGTAATTCTGTATAATTTTATCATATGTAGATTTGTGTAACCACCACCACAATCAGGACACAGAACTGTTCTGTCCCTACAAATATCTTGCTGTGGTTTATCACTTCTCCCAGGTGAACCCTCCCCAGCCAGTCCCTAACCTTTGGCAGCCAGCCACTAATCTGTTCTCTAGCTCTGCAATTTTGTCTTTTTTTTTTTTTTGAGACAGAGTTTTACTTTGTCGCCCTTGGTAGAATGCTATGGTGTTACAGCTCACAGCAACCTTAAACTCTTGGGCTCAAGAGATCCTCTTGACCTCCCTAGTATCTGGGACTATAGGCACCTGCCACAATGCCAGGTTAGTTTTTCTATTTTAAGTAGAGATGGGGTCTCACTGTTGCTCAGTCTGGTCTTGAACTCCTGAGCTCAAGGGATCCACCTGCCTCAGCCTCTTAAAGTGCTAGGATGACAGGCATGGGCTACCATGCTCAGCTAATTTTGTCATTTTGAGAATGTTACATGAACGGAATCATGCACTATGTAAGCTTTTGAGATTGGCTCTTTCACTCAGTATGACCCACGAATTCATCCAGGTCATAGTATATCAATAGTTTGTTCCTTTTGGTTGCTGAGTAGTGTACCAGTTTGTTTAACTGCTCCCCCATTGGAGAGCATTTGGGTTGTCTCCAGTTTCTTTCTCTTTCTATAGAGTTTATGTATCTATTAATATAGAATATGTATTTTATGTTCTTTTTTTTCAGTTAGTTTTATTTTCTATTTTCTACAGAATAACCATTTAATGATTGCATAAACTTCCATCATCTGGATATACACACACACACATACATATATCTAATTTACTTAAGGGTACTCTCCTTGGCCTTTTGCTTATAGTTACTTAAATTTTTCGGGTAGAAAGAATTAGGTTACACTGATTGCATTTGTTAGATAAAGTCCCTCTTATACTTGTGTCCCGCCCCCCAAGAGGTGTGCCATATACCATGTCCCCCATCCCCCTCCCTCCTCTCCACTCCCTGCTACCTCATTCCCTTACCCCACCCCTTGTATTAACTCATCTACTGCCTTCATATTAGAATTGAGTACATTGGATTCTTGGTTCTCCATTCTTGTGATGCTTCACTAAGAAGAATGTGTTCCACTTCCATCCAGGTTAATACAAAACATGTAAAGTCTCCATCTTTTTAGGGCTGAATAGTATTCCATGGTATACATATACCACAACTTGTTATCCATTCCTGGGTTGGTGAGCGTTTAGGTTGTTTTCACATTTTGGTGATTGTAAATAGGACTGCAATAAACAGTCTAGTGCAAATGTCCTTATAATAAAGTGATTTTTTTTTTCTTCTGGGTAGATGACTAGTAATGGGATTGCAGGATCAAATGGGAGGTCCAATTTGAGTTCTTTGAGGATTCTCTCTTGTAGCAGCCCATATAGCCTATGGCTAGGAGGAGTGAGAGTTACAGGAAATACCTGTAATGGAACACCTTGGTGAAAAGGGCATGGAGAGAGATTTGGTTTTAACTAGCATGAGAGAGCTTGCAAGATGAGAGCATTGGTGAATTGGCAGTCTCTACACCTGTAGTGTTGAGAAGCATGAGATCAGCCTTATATTAGGCTGGAGGAGAAGGCAGTCAGGAAGCATGTGCGTTCTATCACAGACTCGCTTACTTTGACTCTGTCTCCTCTTCTGCCTGCAGAACGCCAGTGCAGCATCTCTCTGCTAAAGACTAAGATCTATCTGTTCTAAGAAGACTGCTTTACTCTCTCTAAGATACTCTCTCTCTCTCTCTTTCCAGCTAAAGGTAGATAGCCCTCAGGCAACTAAGAGAAACTGTTCCTGAGCAAGGTAGCTTAGCGGTCCGTGTCCGGAACCTGCCTAAGCTGGGCCCGAGACCTGGCCAGTCCTGGGCCCTGACAAGTGGTATCAGAAGCAGCCAAAAAGGTTGTATTAGTTTGCAGCCCCACCAGCAGTATAAAAGTGTTGCCTTCTCTCCACATCCATGCCAGCATTTGCAGCTTTGAGACTTTATGCTAACCGTTCTCACCGGGGTTAGGTGATATCTCAGGGTACTTTCTCTGATGATTAGGGATGATGAACATTTTTTCATTTCATTAGGGATGATGAACATTTTTCATGTATGTTTGCCATTCTTTTGTCTTCTTTAGAGAAGGTTCTATTCATGTCTCTTGCTCAGTGATATATGGGATTTTGGGGTCTTAAAATATTTTTATATTTTGCAATCATGTATATTTCTTCAGACAGCTGCCTCCACCCTTTGGAATTATTTCTTTAGGATAAATCCCCAGGATTAGAATTATTAAAGCAAATGGATAATCCAATTGGTATCTCTTGATCTGGTTTATGAAATTGTCCTGTGGATATGTTACACAGACTTAAAATGTCCCTAAGCGTGAGTAAGCATCTTTCCCCACATCTTTAATAACTTTTGGTTGTATCAGCAGTTCCCCAACTTGTCTGCATGTTGAAATCCTTTGAGGATCTTCAAAATATCCTGTGATTTGTGCTCCATCCTCGGATACTGTGATTTAAATGGCTTAGGGTCTGACTTGGGCTTTGGAATTTTGTAAATATCTCCAGGTAATTCTAATGGAAACCATTCAGGTATATCATTTGTAAAAATTTTCACTGAGCTTGTGAATGCAGAATGGTACCTCGTTACTATCTCATAAGAGGACATTCACTGCCAGTATTTTCTCCTTTGTGAATTGTCCGTCCCTGCTCTTAGCTTGGGTTTTAATATTTCTGAAAATTAATCAGACTAATCCTGAGGAACATTAACTACTAGTATCTTGGAGTCAGTCTTAAATATTTAAAAAATAACTTTGAATTAGTGAGCTTTCAGAACCTGATAACAATGAAAGCGTGTGGTTGTGGAGCAGACCAGTGAAAACCGGGGTAGTTCCCCTGACTGCAGAGGAGCTGGTGGGCCCAGGCAGCACAGGCTGAGGTGCTGGGTGGGAGAGGAGAGAGCCCCTGGGATGCTGACAGTAGGGTGCAGACCCAAACAGGCCTGGGCGGTGAGCAGGAAATCTGCTCACTGCCCCTAGTCCCATTCTGCAGCTTCTCCCGCAGGCATTGGCTACGCCTCCCAGATGATTGTCGTCCTCCTCAACTTCTACTACATCATTGTCCTGGCCTGGGCCCTCTTCTACCTCTTCAGCAGCTTCACCATTGACCTTCCCTGGGGCAGCTGCCGCCACGAGTGGAATACAGGTAAGGTCCTCGCCAGAGGTCCACTTCCTCCTCTGGCTCTGCCACATTAGCCAGCGGTGGGATTATCCCTATATTCTGGGCAACCTCATCTCCAGTCTGAACATGGAACACACTGGAAATCAGCCAAGTAGGTTATGGAGATTTTGGGTGCAGAATAAGAGCAAGAGTTCACCAGTGTCATAGGCAAAGTGTCACAGCCTTGTTTTTAGAAAAAGAAATTGATGCATTCTATTCATATATTATGCGAACAGAACTGACTCCTTTTTAATATAGTTTAGCCCGTTCATTTAAATCAATTCGAGAGTAAATTTGATGTATGGGTACATACAGTAGAACCTCAATAGTTGACCGCCTCCCTACATTGACCACTTCCTTAAGTTGACTTAATTCTCATAGAGCAGACATGCGCCAAGTGTGCTCACTGGAAATTCCTTATGTTGACTGCCTCTGTGTGTCGTCAGTTTGTTACAGCCCCTTGGGAAGTCAACTTACAGTGGTTCTACTGTATTTGTTCATTTATTTATCTCTTCATGCCTTCTGGGACTATTTTAGGTCTTTCAAAATTACAATTCATCTGGACTTAACTAAGGCATGAGCTGTTTGTATATCATCAATATACAGTTGACCCTTGAACACTGTAGGAATTAGGGTTACTGACCCCCACCCACTGGATAATCTGTGTATAACTTCAGACTCCCCCCAAACTTAACTACTAATAGCCTACTGTTGACTGGAAGCCTTACTAATAACATGAACAGTTGATTAACACATATGTACGATATTCTTAAAGTAAAGTAAGCTAGAGAGAAGAAAATATCATTAGGAAAATCCTAAGGAAGAGAAAATATATCTACTATTGATTAAGTGGAAGCGGATCATCATAAAGGTCTTCCACTTAATCAATAGTAGATATATTGATGAGAACGAAGTGGATCATCATAAAGGTCTTCCTTCTCATCGTCTTCACATTGAGGAGGCTGAGGCAGAAGAGGCGGGTTAGTCCTGCTGTCTCAGGTGTGGTGGAGGGGGAAGAAAATCTGCACGTGAAGTGGACCCTTACAGTTTAAACCTGTCATTCCAGGGTCAACTGTAATTCATAATAGCAATTATAGTCGCAAACCACTTAACAACAGGGATATGTTCTGAAAAATGCATTGTTAGGGGATTTGGTTGTGCGCTTACACAAACCTGGATGGTGCAGCCTACCACACAGCTGGGCTACGTGGTATAGCCTATTGCTCCCAGGTTACACACCTGTATGGCATGTGACTGTACCGAATATTGTAGGCAATTGTAACACACTGCTAAGTATTTGTGTGTATAAACATATCAAGACATAGAAAAAGTTTTACAGTGAGAACATAATATTATGAATATTATGGGACCACTGTTGTATAAGGGGCCTGTTTCTTTTTTTGAGACGGAGCCTCAAGCTATCCCCCTGGGTAGAGTGCCATGGCACCACAGCTCATAGCAACCTCCAACTCCTGGGCTCAAACGAGTCTCCTGCCTCAGCCTCCCAAGTAGCTGGGACCACAGGCGCCCACCACAACGCCCGGCCATTTTTTGGTTGTAGCCATCATTGTTGTTTGGCGGGCCCGGGCTGAGGATTCGAACCCGCCACCTTACGTGTATGTGGCTGGCGCCTTAGCCAATTGAGCCACAGGCGCTGAGCCAAGGGGCCTGTTGTTAACTGAAACATCGATATATAGCACTTGACTAATTTCTCCAGTGCTTATAATGATGTTATGTGGTTACCGGCCACTTGAAATGTGGCTAGGGCATCGGAGGAGCAGAATTATAAATTATCAGAAGTAGAATTATTTAATTTTAATTTTAATGGCCCCATGTGGGTAGTGGCTCCCTTCTGGATAGCACAAATGCATGGTGGGCACATCAGCTCTGCAGCTGGCTCTCTTGTCCAAACATCTTTCAGAGCCTGTCAAGGAGGCACTTTTTTTTTTTTTGGAGACAGAGTCTTATTTTATCACCCTTGGTAGAAAGCCATGGTGTCACAGCTCACAGCAACCTCCAACTCCCGGGCATAGGCTATTCTCTTGCCTCAGCCTCCCGAGGAGCTGGGACTACAGGTGCCTGCCACAACACTCAGCAATTTTTTTGTTGCAGTTTGGCTGGGGCTGGGTTCAAATCTGCCACATGGGTATATGGGGCCGGTGCCCTACCCACTGAGCCACAAGCACCACCCCAAGAAGGCACTTTTGAAATGGGGTAGCCGGGATTAATTTTTTCTTGCTCAGATAAGTTACTCAGCTCTGGCTTGGAGTTTGGTTTCCTGTATCCCTTCATGGCCTGGCCCCTACTTGGCCCTCTGCTTTAGTCTCACTCTTTAGCTCCCCTCTGGTGCACCTTGCACCTCTCTGCCACTGCCTCTACTCCACTGTCAGTTTTCAAGGGAAAAGTCAGACCTTGGAGGTGCCTTCCCCAATGCTCCAAGATTGCCTGAGGTTCTTCTCAAATGTATCTGCTGGTCCCTGCTCTGGCCTGTCCAGCTGTAGCTCTTCCCTCACTCTATGTCTGTCTCATGACTTGGTTTTCCCACTGTTAGCAGGATCCTGAGGGCCCAAAAGGTATCTTTATCTCTGTATCCTTTGCACCTAGCACAGTGCTGGCTACCTCAAAAGCACTCACAAATATTTCCCAAATGAAAGTTAAAAAATGTTTTATTCTCATTTTGAGATTTCATATGTTTTCTTTCTTTCTCCTTCCTTCTTCCCTCTCTCCCTCCTTTCTTTATTTCTCTTTCTCTTTTTTTTTTTTTTAGAGACAGAGTCTCAGTTTGTCACCCTCCATAGAGTTCTGTGGCATCACAGCTCACAGCAACCTCCAGCTCTTGGGCTTAGGTGATTCTCTTGCCCCAGCCTCCCGAGTAGCTGGGACTACAGGTGCCTGCCACAACACCCAGCTATTTTTTGTTGCAGTTTGGCCAGGGCTGGGTTCGAACCCACTACCCTTGGTATATAAGGCCGGCGCCCTACTCACTGAGCTACAGGCACCGCCCTCATTTTTACGTTTTTGACATTGCTCTGAGTAAGTCTAGTTTTACGCAAAACCTAGCATTTGAATGGTATAAGACAACCCGCTCTGTCATGATGAAATAACACTTTTCTGGATGTGCTAAAGCTTCAGAGAAAGTGGTATGATTTAGTGGAGAAGACCTCTCTTGATCTCCTGCCACATGCCAGGCTCTGTTCTAAGCATTGGGGACATGGGAATGTACAATGAGGAGACTTCAACCCCCCCATCACCACCACCCTGTGCATTCATTCTAGTGATGGAGACAGACCACAGACAAAATAAGTGTGAAACAGGTATCATGTTAGAAGAAGTGCTATGGAGAAAAATAAAACAGGGATGGGGAGTTTTAGGGGGTAGGAGTATCAGGAAGAGTCTTACTGAGGTGTCCCTTGAGCACTGATCTCAAGAGGGGAACAGCCATTGAGACACAGGATTGGTGCTTACACAAGGAGCTCCAGGTGCTGAGGCCCTGGGGTGCATCATGCCCGTAGCTGCAGAGAACAGGGACCCGTGTGGCTGGAGAGGTGAACACGAGGTGTGGTAGGAGGTGGGAATAGGTTGGCAGGGCCTTGAAGGTGACTGAAAGGGGGTTGGAATATTTTCTCTGAGTGGCATGGGAAACCTGGGGCAGGGTTTTGAGTTAGGATGTGACATAAAGTGACACAAGCTCAACAAATCACCCTGGCTGCTGTACGGAGATTTGATGAGGGGAGCAAGGGTGGAGACTGGAGACAAGCTGGGAGCCAAGAGGTGATGGTGACCTGGTAGCAGTAGAGATAATGAATGAGCTCAGAGTCTAGATATTTTCAAGGTAGAACTTAGACCATTTGCTGACCTGGGTTCAAGCCCAAATTTGGTCATTTATGAATAGTGACAGGTCATTTCTAACAAGAACCACTTTCTTCACGGGTACCGTGAGGAAAACAGTGTCTGTCTTAATGTTTCCCAGGTTTGCTACGCTAATAAAATGTCAAAGGGAACGTTAGCACTCTGTAAAACTCCAAAATAATGTACAAATAATAAAAGCCACCATCTATCATATCACTTACACTCATATTTCCTTTAATCCCCCTGTAAGGCAGATATTCTTATCTACATTTTAGGGATGCAGGAAGCAAAACTTAGCGAACCAAGTTGTAATGTGCCCAAAGCCATCACAGTCAGTGCCCCGAGAGTCATATTCAAGCCAAAGCTTTTGAGCTGTGCTCTTGGCCACTCTGATGCATCACGTGCCTAGTAGGCATTCTTGTTATTCCTCAGAGGTTGTGGCTTTACCTAGAAGTCTGAGCGTACTTGAGGCAGCTGGCACACAGAGCATCTTTCCTGGCCATCTGATCATGTCTTGATGGAACGTGCAGGCAAATATTTATGAACACCCATGCGGCAGTGTGCGGGAGAGGGCAAGGCCGGTTTGTTGAGGTTGTGGTGTGTGAGGATGTTCTGCACCCACAGTTTTATCCCAGTCTTTCCAAATGCCTTACCTCCTGTCCTTTTAAAATTCTGCCCCGCCCTTTACTTGTGCCAGTGATCTTTCTCTTTCTCCCTCCTCTGCGGCCCTTGCAGAACACTGTGTGGAGTTCCAGAAGACCAACAGCTCCTTGAACATGACCTCTGAGAATGCCACCTCCCCTGTCATCGAGTTTTGGGAGTAAGTGGGGCTCCTTCCCCACTGGAACATGGCCTGTAGGGGCCTGGGGAGGGGGCTATCTGTGCAAGGAAAGCATTCCCACGTCCTTCACCGGCCCTGTCACCTACGTGGCTTCTCCCTGTTGGGCCTGTGTTTGTGGATAGCGCAGGACTGGTTTCAGAGACGAGAATGCCACAGCTCTTCTCGGGTGGGCCTGCCCCGTGCACACCACATGCATGTCCTCACAGTGCCACATGGATACACATGGAGCCAGTGAGTGTATGTGCCTTTGCTTGACTCACTACTCTCTTTGGTGGCATATGTGTGGCCTTTTACCCGCCCTCCTGCCCAAGTATTGATATTCACTCAGGGTGTGATTCCCGACATGAAAATATCCTAAAACCCTGGCTGAGAAAATAGGTGTTTGCTTCTCCTTCCCCAGGGTAAATGGTACTTAGAGGAAACATGCCTGGGAACTGCTTGCATTTGTCACTCTATCTATCTCCGTCTCTGGGCAGAGGATAGCTTCGTGGGTCTAAGCAAAAGGGCTGAAAGCCTGTGGACAGGAGCCTGGGAGGCACGGCCCTGCTGTCCAGGCATGTGGGGGTCCCTACAAATAAATGGAGGCTGGCAGCAAAGGCGGAGCCAGGCTCGGCTCTTCTCTCCTCAGGCGGCGGGTCCTGAAGATCTCTGATGGCATCCAGCACCTAGGGGCCCTGCGCTGGGAGCTGGCCCTGTGCCTGCTGCTCGCCTGGGTCATCTGCTACTTCTGCATCTGGAAGGGGGTCAAGTCCACGGGCAAGGTCCGTGTGGAGAGTCCCTGCCTGTCCTCTGCCAGGCTCCTTGCCCTCACCAGGGGAGTTCCCTAAGTTGAGGCCTAGTCAGGGATGACAGGGAATGACTCAGCAAAGGGTTCCTGTGACTCTCCTGGATTCAACTCCATGTATGCCTAGCATTTAGGTAAGTAGAAGAGAGTGGGAAAGGCAGGAAGGACACCACCAGGGGAATTTGGATTGGAATATACTACATGGGTGGGCAGATTGCAAACTGAACACTGTTCTTGGTTCCCTACTTCATATGATAATTCTTTGGGAAGAGAATTCCATTAAGACTGGTTATCTCGGCTCGGCCCCTGTGGCTCAATTGGCTAAGGTACCAGCCACGTACACCTAAGTGGCAGGTTCAAATCCCCAGCCCGGGCCGCCAAACAGCAATGATGGCTGCAACCTAAAAAAAAAAAAACGGCCGGGCGTTGTGGTGGGTGCCTGTGGTCCCAGCTACTTGGGAGGCGGAGACAGGAGACTCGCTTGAGCCCAGGAGTTGGAGGTTGCTATGAGCTGTGATGCCATAGCCCTCTACCCAAGGGGATAGCTTGAGGCTCCATCTCAAAAAAAAAAAAAAAGTAAGATGCCCCAAGCATTTGTCCCTAGTAAAAAAGGGGGAAACTACAGAGGGGAAATCAAGCAAACACATCATTGTGATTATTACAAATTAGGAGGTAAACTTTTACTTTCCTAACTTGCTTCAGTGATTTTTATCTTATACCTGAGCAGGACTCAAGTGATAGTTATCTTTGCTAAGCATTCTGTTCTCAGCCTCAAGATATCCATCAGGCCATCTGCAGTACCTAGAAGGCCAGAATCCTGGACTCTGGTCAAACAAGATCTGTGGAATCCTAGCCCTGAGTCACCAGGGACCAGACACTGTGCTCTGAGTAACTTGGACTCTGGTCAGACAAGTTCTCCAGGAATTCCTGGCCTAAACTACACTACAAACCTAACTCCTACATTCTCCCATCCTGTATGTTGTCTATTACTATCATAATTATTTCTTTTGCTGAGCAAAAGTTTTTTAAGTTTAATTAGTCCCTTGTGTTCCTTTATCTTTTTGTTGAATTTGTTTTGGAGAACCCAGTGGTGAATTCTTTGCCTCGGTCAATATCCAGAAGAGTTTTTCCTAGGTTATCTTCCAGAAATTTTACGGTTTAGGTCTTACATTGAAGTCGTCAAATCATCTTGAATTAATTTTTGTATATGGTGAGAGGTAGAGATCCAGTTTCCTTCTTCTGCATATGACTGTCCAGTTGTCCTACCACCATCTATTGAATAGGGTGTCCTTTCCCCAGTGTAGATTTTTTATGCTTTGTCAAAGGTCACTTGTTTGTAGGCATATGGCTTTCTTTCTGGGTTTTCTATTCCATTCCATTGATCTCTGTGTCTACTTACATACTACTATTTTGGTTCGTATAGCCTTGTAGTAAAATTTGAAGACAGTTGATGTGATGCTTCCAATTTTCTTCTTTTTCCTTAGGATTGCTTTGGGTGTCTTTTGGTTGTATATGAATTTTTGGATTGTTTTATTCTAGTTCTGTGAAAGTTGTTGGTATTTTTATGGGAATTACATTAACTCTCTTTTGGATTGTTTTATTCTAGTTCTGTGAAAGTTGTTGGTATTTTATGGGAATTACATGATCATACTTTTGGACAGTATGATCATTTTAATGACATTAGTTCTCCCAAACCATGAGCATGGGATATTTCTCTATTTGTTTGTGACATCTGTAATTTCTTTCATCAGTGATTTGTAATTTTTCTTGTTGAGATTTTTCACCTTAGTTAAGCATATTCTTAGGTATTTAATTTTTTTGCAGCTAGTGTGAATAGGATTGAGTTCTTGATTAGTTTCTCAACTAGGTCATCATTGGTGTATTGATATGATACTGATTTGTGTATGTTTATTTTGTAAACTGAGACTTTGCAGAATTCATTTATCAAATATAGGAGTCTTTGGAGGATATCATCAGAAAACAAGTAATTTTACTTTCACCTTTCCACTTTGAATGCCCTTTATTTCTTTCTCTTGGCTAATTGCTTTAGCTAAGACTTTAGATACTGCATTGAATAAAAGTGGTGAAAGTGGATCTCATTGTCTTGATCTCAGGGTTTCAACTTTTCCCCATTCAGTACAATTTTCATTATAGGTTCTTTATATATGTCTTTTATTACTTTGAGGTATGTTCTCCTATGCTTTGTTTGTTAAGGGTTATTATCCTTAAAGGGTACTAGATTTTATTTAATGCTTTTTCTGCATCTATTGAAATTATCATATGCTTATTGCTTTTAATTCCATTTATGTGGTGAATCACATTTATTCTCTTGCTTATATTGAACCAACCTTGCATCACTGGGATAAAACCCACTTAATTGTGGTGAATTATCCTTCTGATATTCTGTTGGATTGAGTTTGTTAGTAATTTGTTGAGGATTTATTTGTTTGTGTTCCTCAGGGATATTGCTCTCTAGTTTTCTTTTTGTCTTGTATCCTTTCCTGGCTTTAGTATCATGGTGGTACCAGCTTCATAGAATGAGTTAGAGAGGATTTCCTCCTTCTCAGTCTTTTGGAACAGTTTCAGTAGGATTGGTACTAGTTTTTCTTTGTATATCTGGTAGAATCGGGCTATGAATCTTTCTGGTCTTAACCTTTTGTTGGGAGTATTTTATTACTGGTTCAATCTCACTACTCATTATTGGTCTGCTCAAGATTTCCATTTCTTCCTGATTAGAGCTTGGGAAGTTGTATGTTTCTAGAAATTTACTCATTTCCTCTAGATTTTCTGGCCTTTGGTTATAGAGATGTTTGTACTAGTTTCAGGTGATCTTTTATGTATCCTTGGTATCATTTGTAATGGCTTTTTTTAATCTCCAATTGAATTTACATGAATCATCTTTTATTGGTTAATCTAGCTAGTGGTCTGTCAATTTTGATTATCTGTTCAAAGAACCAACTTTTTGTTTTATTAGTTCTTTGTATCTTTTCAGCTTTAATTTCATATAGTACTGCTCTGATCTTTGTTATTTCTTTACTTCTGTTGGCTTTGTTTGTTCTTGTTCTTCTAGTTCCTAGAGATGTGACATTATGTTGCAACTTGTGATTTTTTTTTTGTCTTTTTGATGTAGGCATTTAGTACTATAAATCTCCCTTTCAACACTGCATTTTTCTGTATCCCAGAAGTTTTCCTAAGTGTATCACTATTATCATTCATTTTGAAAAAAAAATTTTATTCCTATCTTGGTTTCATCATTGGCCTAGACGTCATTCACTTGTTTTGTGGCCTAATATATGGTCTATTTTCAGGAATGTTTCATTTGCTAATGAGAAGAAAGTATATTCTATTATTTAGGAGTAGGATGTTCTGTAAATTTCTTTTGGGTCCATTTTTTCTAGAGTCTTATTAAAATTCAGTGTTGATTTTCTGCCTCTGAAATGTCTAGTGATATCAGTGGAATGTTGAAGTCGCCACTATTGTTTTATTCCCATCTATCTCTTTTCTTTTTTTTATATTTTATTTATTTATTTTTTTATTGAATGGTAACTATGTACATTAATGCACTTCTGGGGTACAGTGTGGGGTTTTCACACACAATCCGAAACACTTCCATCAAACTGGTTAAAATAGCCTTCATGTCATTTTCTTAGTTATTGTTTTAAAACGTT
>CAUYQV010105423.1:0-23766 GCA_963574575.1 Galagoides demidoff | reverse complement strand
ATTTTGTGATATGGGCTAATCTTACTGGAGTTAGGTGATATCTCATAGTAGTTTTGATTTGCATTTCTCTGATAATTAAGGATGGTGAGCATTTTTTCATATATCTGTAGGCCGTGCGCCGATCTTCTTCAGAGAAATTTCTCTTCAAGTCACTCGTTTTCTTCTTGCTAATACGTTTCAGTTCTCTATGGATTCTGGTTATTAAACCTTTGTCGGAGACATAACCTGCAAATATCTTCTCCCATTCAGCCCCATTGCTTTTTTAAAAAAAAAAAGAAAAAAAAAAAGAAAAGAACTAAAAAGTGTGAGCTTAGGGTACCATCATCACTGGAAATATTTGGTGTTTTTAAATCCAAATATTGTTTTAATTCAGTAAGTCGATTTATTTAAATCTTTAAAATATCTCTAAGGTTAATAGAAAAGATTCCTCCCAAAGCCTTCACAGTGCACATGCTTGGAAATGATGTCTTTGGATGATTATATTATCCATGTCTATCATTGAATGTTTCATTGAAGATGCTAAGTTCTTTTTGTGAAACTAAAGCTCTAGCATTCATTCTGGTCGCCACAGTATAGAAAGCAACTCACAGAGGTTGAAGTAAAAGGCAACTTTCAGCAACTGCTCTTAATAAAAGGAGGAAGTAGTTGTGTGGCGCTGGAATCTCACAGAACCCTTTAATAAGAGACAAGAGGTCCATCTCAGCTTCCTAATAACAAAATCTGGAAATTGGAGTGCTGGGAGAGACCAAGGCAGCTTCTTTTCCATATAGTTTTCAGGAAAGGATTACATGGTTCCTTGTATCTGTTATTCTCTGTGTATTTGCTTAATCGTCTGTGTCTCCACTGGGTGGGGGTTGGAGGGAGAGGGAGCTCAAACCGGGCTTGTGCGGCTTCTTAGTGACAGTATTGAGCCACTTGCATCAACCTTGCCCAAAGCCAGCTCTGCCTCTGGCTTAAAACAAATTTCATTTACATGACTCAATCCATTTTCTGTTCTATTTTACCCAGTTTGAGTTGGCTCAAGTTGTTTCAGGGCAAAAGAAAGAGCTCTGAAATAGCATGTTTATTCCATTTAATCTAAGGTTCCGTCAGCTTCGACATTCTTACTCCCATCTGCCCTTTCTACCTCCAGTGGAGGTCTCCTTCTGACTCAAAATCAACAGACAGAATGAAACCTGCTTCTCCATCGCCTTCCCAGAGGGCAATTTCAAGTTTTCATCTGCATCAAATTTTAGCACTTGACCCTGTTGGGAAGCTTTCCCTATTAAGTCCAGCTTCCTTGGTTCTCTGAACTTGGTCCAGGTCTGTACCTCGTCTTTCTTTGTCTTTGGTAGCTAATAATGTAACTAACTGCCAGTGTATCTTCCTTACATATCATCAACAGTCATTTCTAGCCCTTTCCTCACCTCTCACACATGAATGTATAAATGCTTGCAAAAAGCTATTAAAGTCAAATTTTCCACTTTCATTTTGTTTTTAATTCTTATTTTTTTATGCTAATTTATTAACTATTGACCTTAAACATGGGCAGAACTTAGGATCCGATTGCATCTGCCTGGGGAAGATTGAGATGAATAAAGGAGAAAGCTTGCCAAATAAACAAACACATGTACCCAACATATACTGAGCACTTATTAAACTCAGCACTCTGGTGAATTTTCCACATATTCACATTTTTAATCTTCATTTGAGGATATGCGTGTAAATGATTTCCCCTTTTTTCCATATGAGGAAACAGATGCATAGAGAAATTAAGTAAACAAAGTTTACTTAATTAAATCAGTGATTTTCAACCAGTGTGCCATGAAAAATTTTAAAGATCATTAATTAAGTTATTTTTGAAAGCATAGTAAGTATGAACTTTTTTTAAAACTCTTTTTAAAATCAATGTAACTTAAGTATGCTGTGGAAATTAAACTATAGGTTCAAGTATGCTGTGAGATTAAAAAAAATCCTGAAAAACACTGTATTAAATGGTAGAAGCAGGATCAGAACCCAGGTTTGTTTTACCCCAAAGTCCAAATTCTTAATGAATTCTCAGGAATGCTTCACATAACCTGTCAAGCAGGAGTCCCCTTAGGCAGGAAGAGTATGTGCTTGGTGTCATCAATTAGGGAAAATGGAAAAAAGAGATCATTTCTAGGGTCTGGCAGTGACAGCCAGACCACCTCTTAAATAGTGTATGTGTGTTTTACGTACGGTATCTTCCATAGTTTCTTCGAGCAAATGTGAAGGATGATTCACTATGCCTGATTAGATTAAGAGTTATTAATGCTGATAACAAGTAGTTCTTTTATACCAAAGGCCTTTGGCTCTAGCTCACCTGTTAAACCTGAGAACAAATAGCCCTTGATCACCGTAACTGATTTAAGGTGTGCTTTTCCTTATGCTCTGGACAAAGCAGGCACCTGGATGTAGTGGGAAAGGTCACTTATCTGGGAGGACTGACCTGGAAGATGGCCACGATGTTCAACTTTGTGTGTAAACACAAGTTTTCGAAAATCACATTATGGTGTAAACACAAACATGCCCTGCAGGGTGGGGCAATAATAAAGAGCTGGCTGGGAGCCCAGCCTTCCTTGACATCTTGAAGGTAGAATTGATCCTGGATTCACTGCTGTCTTTTTGATCTTGGCCAGAGGACCCTGCAGAGATTAACCTTAATTAGCCTTAATTTTCCAGGTTAGGACAGTATAAGTTAGCATTTTAAAAAGAGAGGAAGGTGGTGGCTGGATTTGTCATTTGTTTTTGTGAGTACAGCAAGGCTGATCTGGCAGTCAGTGGTGAGGAACATGGCAGGTGGTGAATCAAGCAGCTTCTCACCTTGGAGTTGGTGCTTTGCTTTGGCTTCAGTAATAGCGGGATGCCAGAGGCTCCAGCACAGGTACAACCAGTGGAGGAGTGAAATAATAGCTCAGAGGAAGCAATAGATTTTCCCCTCGCGACTCTGCCCTTCCCCCTTCTCAGCAACAGTGAGTAGGCAGATGTTTGTAGCTTCCAGCAGCTACGTTTGGTTCCAGCTGTGCACAGGGCATGGCAGTAGTGGGAACACTGTGTTCTCTGCCCGCTCCTCATGTTCACGTGGTGAGAGTGTGTGTTTACATATAGTTTGTGTCTGGGGTGGGTGGGGGTGGGGGGCTGTGTGGCCAAACTTCTATTTGTGAAGCTTTTGTCACAGTCTTGGAGTGGAGTCGAATGGTTACGTTGTTTTTTTCTTAGACAATGGAGTCTTCAAAAAAGAAAAAGTAATTCTTTTGGGTAGATGCCCAGCAATGGGACTGCAGGATCAAATGAGAAGTCTAGCTTGAGTTCTTTGAGGGGGATGGGAAGAGCTGAGAAAGGGAAGGAGGGGGCTGAGAAAGACAAGGAGAGTGGTACACCTTTTGGGGGCGGGACACAATTATAAGAGTGTCCTTATCTAAAAAAGCAATCAATGTAACCTGGTTCTACGTACACTCAATGAGTCCCCAACAATAAAAATTAAAAAAAAAAGAAAGAAAGAAAGAAAGAAGGCAGGCAAACCTTGTCTGCAGGGTAAATTTTTCTGGTTAGATGAAGTTGCCATCAGAGTTAAGACAGAGATAGATGCCAGGGCAAAGTTTGGTATTGCCTGACATTTTAATTTCAGATACAATCCCAAGACTAACAGATTGTTTTAGCCTGAAAATATTTCATTTATTGGTAAATTATCTAGTTGATACTCTTAAATATAAAATCCCCCTTATGTGTTCCTTCTAGGAAGGCGGGGGAGAGAGAGAATCATATACCTGTGTCCCTGAACTAGATAAGATACCCCAATAATGCTAAGATAGTGCTAGTTATTTTAGCCACTGACTTCTGGGCCTCTTGCCTCTTTGGTGGCTTCACTGTAAGTAGAATCTAGTCCTTCACTCATTCATTCATCACACAAACATTTATCAAGTATCCATGCTAGTGTTCTTATATTTTGATATTTATTGAATCACTCAGGTAGATGTTAAAATGCCACCTTCATCTTATTGAAGCAGAATCTTCAAGGGCTAGATTCCAGAAGTATGATTTTTCCAAAAGCCCATTTTAGATGTGTTCTGGGAATATAGAGATGAAAAGGAAAGTTCTTTCCTCTTGCTAGACGGATGTACCTATGAGTAGGTAAGCCAGACCAATAAAAGTTCATCTAAGCTGTGGTGAAATATGAGAGGGAGAGGCTGCTTCTACCCAGCAATCTAGGGGTTGCTCATCATTATATATGTATGTAATGCTTGCTTTCCATTGGATGGGTTGTTGGGAAATGTTCAGTCTTATATAACATGTGCTTGGTGCTGCATCAGATGTGGAGGGAAGGAATACATCTGGTCCTGACCTGTCCTGCTATGACTGGTCTGGCAAAACAGGAGAAGAGGGAGGATTTGTCAGCTCATCAGTGCTTTTATTTTGGATGAAGCTCTTGCAGGTTCCCCTTTGTCAGTGTGCTGGAGGGCAGAGGTTCACAGTAAGGCAGTTAGAAAGCTCACAATACTTACAATCAGGACACATGGAATCTGGGTGTGACCTTACCACTTATTAGCTGGGCAGTTTACTTCACCTTTTGCCTTGTTTTCCCTATCTGTAAAGGGAGCTAATAAATTCTACATTATAGGATTGTTTAGAGAATTATATAAAATAGTATATAGTACACAAACGTTCATCATTGTGCCTGGTATGTTGTCGCTGCTAGTAAGTAGTATTTTTATTGTTAATAGAAATAAAATAGACCCCTATTTGTGTACACAGAAGTGAATCTTCCTCAGGCCATCAAAGCCAACCTCCATATTTACAGTGGCTCTTCACTCTTTGCTCTGCCCCAGCTCCCTGGAGGGGAGCATCCTAGCCGGCCCACTGGCCCAGGGCAGTGATTCTCATCTGAGGCCACCCTTTCTAGCTCAGGTTGGTTTCATCAAACTCCCCAGGTAATTTGGACAGTCTTTTCTGCCTGCACTAGGGCATCTACTTATCTTTCTTGCCTGCTGCTGAGATTTATTGCTTTGGGTGGTGAGTCTTCTACAGAGTGTGCACTCAGCATCTCCCAAAGAGCTCTGTTAAAATACACACACTGCATTCCACCTTGGACTTGATGAATCATAATTTCCCTGGCAAGGCATTGGTAAGTGTATTTTATCTTCTCAGGCAATGCTAATATACAGGCGTGGTTGAGAATTATTGTCTTCACGGACGGCTCTCTGCTCAGCACTGTCTCACAGCATGAAATCTGCTAGGAAAAATTAATGGTGCCTATGTAGCTTTGCAAAGCTCAGATACCCTGTGTGGCAAACTAAGGAGGCAGAACTAAGGAGAAGGAACGTAGAACAGGAGGAAGAAGTCTGTGTATACAGGGCTCAGTATATAACCTTGCAAGCCATGCACACTTCATGGTACTTAACAAAAGGCTCCAGTTTGTTATTATCATTAATTGTTGTGTGTTGGCCTCAGGGTCTCTCAATCCTTGCAAGACTTGTTTCCATTTTAGGAGAAAAGCCTCCACATTCGGGAATTAAGAAACCAGCTGGCTGTTTGGGAAGCATTTAGAAAATGTGACAAGAGGTGTCAAACACAGACTAGCAGCAAAAATTTCAAGAAAGGAAAGCACGGTAGACTTTGTTTTTATGTCACTGTTTGCTTCTGAAATTAGATAGGAAGGAGAGCAGTGTGTCAGAAGGTGGGATGGACCTGGGAAGTGATAGTCTCCCTAGACTCAGTCCCCCAGTTCTGGGAGTACTGTGACAAATCCCAGATTGTTATGGGCTTTGATTTTTCTCTCTCTTAGCATTCACACTTGAGGTTTGGGCTCCTTTTGCTGTGCAAAAATGAAAGTGGCCACCTTTCCAACTGAGCTTTCTGGCAACATCCCTGCCCCCTGCTAGGAGACTCAGCACACAGACCGGTGTAGAGGGTGGGACATATACCTACTCACACTGAGGAAATTCTGTCTTCTCAGGTTTCTGTAGATTCTTCAGAAAGGGAGATTAGAAAGGCCCCTCAGAACTAAGACTGGTAGGGGAGGTCATCCCCATGGGAGAAAATGGGGAAAAAGACTGGGAGGTAAAACTACTAAAGTCAAATGAGGCATCTGTGGAATACTTTGGAACAATAGACTGAGACTTTGAGACTGTCTACAGAGCTGCTGCAGCATCAACAGCTGTATTACTGCAGGGGCTGTAGGCATCAGCCGGAATTGAAGGTGGGGCTTGAGACCCTTAATTTAATTTCCAGCCCTAGCCAGACTTCAGACTGCACCTGGCTGCACAGAAAGGCCGTCTGATCAGTCCTTGGAATTCCAGCTTAGGTGACAGACATAAGGTGTTTTGGTTTGGTGGTTCCTTAAATAAGACAATTTTTCTTCAGGTCTACTCTCTCCTCTGACATTTCCCATCCTCCAGGGCTTTACCCTTAAGCTGCTTGCTGCTCATTTGAAATGTGGAGATAGCACAGTGCAAGCTGGTACTCCAGTGACAGCTAGCATCTATCACAGGGCATGTAGCACACATGGAAAACGTGACATTTGCCCCCACCCTCATGCTGTTCTTATTAGAGAGAACATGGAAAATATTATCTTTCTTGGCTAGCACCCTCCCCTTACTGAAAGATGGTGCGTGTGCATCTGAATGGGGGTAGGGTGCAGAGGGAGCTTAACTTTTAGGTCTCTATTAAGACATGACGGTTCCCAGCGGGCCAGAGCTGGGCAACAGAGAGGCAGGATCTAGGCCTCTCTCTCATCTCATCTGCAGGAAGGATGGGCTGAGCAAGTCCAGGGAGGGAGGGCTCTCTTTGGCTGCACTGCCTGCCGAGCTTCCTGATGTGACTTTATTAGACAAATCCCCACTCCTTCCAAGGGTAATATACAAGAGCATCTGCTGTTGGAAAATTTTTGCAACACCGAAGTGCAATCTAAAATCTGGTTCTCCTTTCCTGAGTTTAGACCCAAGCTTGTCCTGAGACGGGAAAGCAAAGGGAAGAGGCGCCGGGTCGCTTCTCGGCGGTGACAACCAGCGGCCAGCAGGTGTCAGTGCTCCCTCGCTCTGCAGAGGCGCGTGGCCTCTGCCTCCAGGACCCCTCCCCACCATGGTTTAAGGGGCGCAGTCCAGACCCTGGGACGCGTGCGTCTTGCGGACAGTTCTGCGGCTGGAAGTGTATATCGCTGCTTCTTCCGCAAACACAGTTCTGAACTCTGGCCTGTCTGGTTCCCTGTGGGTGCTACCCATTCTGCCCCAGGGGTTTGATGTGAACCTACGCCTTCCTCCCTCTCCAGGACCCCTCTTGCCCCGGCTGCGAGGAGCACCTGCAGACGAAGGCGGCCCCAGGGCTGGGCTGCTCCGGATGCTACCCATACCGGAGGCTGCTTCTCCAGATTCGGGTTCCCCGCCACCCTTTCCTCCCAGGACCCAGTTTGATAAGAGCACTCCCAGGGGCCCGCTGTTTTCTGCTGGGCGGGTCTGGAGCTGTGTGGCCAGCTCCCAGCAGGGGCAGCTCCCCGCTTCTCCGGGTCTGTCTTTAAGCTCCTGGCTCAAAGTATCTGCCTCTCCAAAGGGCTGGTCCTGCTAGGAGGACAAATCTCCCCAGGGTCCGACTCTGGGCGCCAGCGCTAGACTGGCAGAGGGGTGGCGCGAGGGGCGGGGGAGGGTCGGCTTCCCACGTGGGGGCTGACGCCGGCTGCTCAGCAACGCCGGCTTGATCCTGGGGCTATAAAACGAGTCCACCGTGAGCGCAGCGGAGCAGCAGCGGCTCTGGCTTAGTGCAGACGCCCAGCAGCCGGCGCGCCGCCGCCCGCCACTCCAGCGCCTTCCTACCCCAAGCTCTGCGCTCCTGCCCCAACTCACGCTGTCCTCGGACCCCGGCCTGTCCGGCCGCACTCGCCGCCCACTGGGCCAACGCCCAGGAGACCCCCTGCTTCGGCTGCGGCTCCTGGAGGGCCGATCGCTCACCTGCCCCGGCCCGCCTGAGGACGGGGGCGCCTTCATGAGGCCCCCACACCCCTCAATCCGCTGCCGCCGCCGCCCCCGAGCTCCGCGCGCTGTGCCCCAGCCCCAGCAGGGCGCGCAACTTTGGAAGTCCCGCGGCGCTCCAAGAGGCGGCGGAGTCCGCGCCCTGGCCCCGGGCCCCTGGGCCCGCGCCGCACCGCAGCGTCTGGGGGAAAGGAGAGAGTCAGTAATCGCTTCGGGGATATAAGGAGACATATAGGACCCCGAGTCCGCACCAGCACCCCTCGGCTGCCTCCTGGGGTGGGGGCGGGCCCCGCACACGGTAAGACTTCTTGTTTTCGCTCAGGCTCAAGAGTCATAAATATAATATATATATATTTAATTTACTGTCACCTTTCCAAGTTATCAGGCCACCGATGATTTTTTGTTCTCCCTTCTTGAAGAATAAATCTCTCTTTTTCCATCGGCTCGCCCCACTCTCTCCCGCCGCTTAGAAATAAAACTTGGCTGTGTTTAGGAGCTTGGAGCGGGAAGGCGCCCACCGGGAGCGTCCGAAGCGCAGGCCGGGCGCCGTTCGCTGGACCCGGGCTCATGGGCCGCTAGCTGTCCCCCAGCTTGGGCCCAGCCTCTTTGCGGCCCCCTCCCTATGTGAGCCGCGGCGGGGCGAGCGGGGCGCCGGAGGAAGAGGAGGACCCACGGGCGCCGGGCCGGAAGGCAGCTGGCAGCAGGCCCGGGCGAGCGGGCGACCGCGTTCATGTTCCGCCCGGAGCAGCCGCTGGCCGAGGGCAGCTTTGCGCCCATGGGCTCCCTGCAGCCGGACGCGGGCAACGCGAGCTGGAACGGGACCGAGGTGCCGGGGGGCGGCGCCCGGGCCACCCCTTACTCCCTGCAGGTGACGCTGACGTTGGTATGCTTGGCTGGCCTGCTCATGCTGTTCACTGTGTTCGGCAACGTGCTAGTCATTATCGCCGTGTTCACGAGCCGCGCGCTCAAGGCACCCCAAAACCTCTTCCTGGTGTCTTTGGCTTCGGCCGACATCCTGGTGGCCACGCTGGTCATCCCATTCTCGCTGGCCAACGAGGTCATGGGGTACTGGTACTTTGGCAAGGCGTGGTGCGAGATTTACCTGGCGCTCGACGTGCTCTTCTGTACGTCGTCCATCGTGCACCTGTGCGCCATCAGCCTGGACCGGTACTGGTCCATCACTCAGGCCATCGAGTACAACCTGAAGCGCACGCCGCGCCGCATCAAGGCCATTATCATCACCGTGTGGGTCATCTCGGCCGTCATCTCATTTCCACCGCTGATCTCCCTCGAGAAGAAGGGCAGTGGCGGCGGCCAGAAGCCGGCAGAGCCGAGCTGCAAGATCAACGACCAGATGTGGTACGTCATCTCGTCGTGCATCGGCTCCTTCTTTGCGCCCTGCCTCATCATGATCCTGGTCTACGTGCGCATCTACCAGATCGCCAAGCGTCGCACCCGGGTGCCGCCCAGCCGCCGGGGTCCGGACGCCGCCGCTGCGCCGCCCAGGGGCGCCGAGCGCAGGCCCAATGGCCTGAGCCCGGGGTGCGTGGCGGGCCCCGAGGGCGCGGAGGCCGAGCCGCTGCCCACCCAGCTCAATGGCGCCCCCGGGGAGCCTGCGCCGGCCGGGGCGCGCGAGGCCGACGCGCTGGACCTGGAGGAGAGTTCGTCGTCTGAGCACGCCGAGCGGCCCCCGGGGCCCCGCAGACCCGAGCGCAAACCCAAGGGCAAGGCCCGGGCGAGCCAGGTGAAGCCCGGGGACAGCCTGCCTCGGCGCGGGCCGGGAGCTACCGGGGCCGGGGCGTCGGCAGCCGGGCCGGGGGAGGAGCGCGGCGGGGGCGCCAAGGCGTCGCGTTGGCGCGGGCGGCAGAACCGCGAAAAGCGCTTCACGTTCGTGCTGGCCGTGGTCATCGGCGTGTTTGTGGTGTGCTGGTTCCCCTTTTTCTTCACTTACACGCTCACGGCGGTCGGCTGCCCCGTGCCGCTCACGCTCTTCAAGTTCTTCTTCTGGTTCGGCTACTGCAACAGCTCGCTGAACCCGGTCATCTACACGATCTTCAACCATGACTTCCGCCGCGCCTTCAAGAGGATCCTCTGCCGGGGTGACAGGAAGCGGATCGTGTGAACGCTGCGCCGCGCCCCGCGTGGACTCCCGCCTGCCACGGACAACCCGCTTCCAGGACGGGCGCGTGTAGCCCTGCACTCAGAAACCCAAATTCTGCCCTCTTGGAGTTTCCTGACTTGGGGGTTGCTCCGTGGCTTCTGCGTGCATCTTGCTGTTGGTACAGAGGAAAAGTTCTGGCTGGAGCCATTTGTTGTTATGGCCGCTCCTGACCTGGAGCTGGCTTCTTGGTGGCCGTCCCAAATCAGTATTGTTCCCACCCTCTCTCCTGGCCAACCCTCATGCTCTTCAGAGCAAGCCCTGAACTACAGAGGGCATGTCTCACAGGGGGTTAATGGACGGGGTTTACCTAGTGTGGCTAATGCCCCCTTACCCTCACTCTTTTAAGAAAACAAACAAACAGAACCCCAGCACAGGGTAGCCCTGCCCACCCTCCCCAGCCCCACATTGTAAATATACACTATTTTTGATAGTACACGTGGGGGTCCCCATTGTCATTTGGTTCTGGTTTTGATGGTGGAATCCTGGCCTTCTGTAGATGTGCACTCCAGAGCAGACACAGAGTCTGGTTCAGGCCAAGCCCCTTGGCAATGCAAGCGGTTTTCTGGTGTCACGTCCCTCCGTGTCCTTTCCACCAGCAGCTGGTGACTTGCTTTGAGATTTCCTGTCAGGGAAAAGATTTCTGTCCATTTTTTCCTGTGCCTAACAGCATAATTGCCTTTTCCTATGTAAATATTATAAGGATGGACCAAGACAGAAGGAAATGAACCTCCTCCTCGCCTTGCATCAGCCCTGTGTATAAAGCCATTATCCTCAGATGCACTGGCCACCCCAGTAAACTCACTTCAAAACGGTCTCTTTCTCCCTCCAGGACCACTGCTTGAAGAAGAATATGTATGTTTCTATCTTGTATGTATGTCGCCCTCCCTCCCCAAAAGCGCTGACTAAGGGGAAATCTTGTAGCTGTTGATTTTAGACACAGAGGAGTGGAAATTATGTGGAAACAGCAAACCTGATACAATTTGCCCAAGGTAAACAGTGTGGACAGACAAATGAGCCTGACAAACTGTACAGTTCCTGCCCCCAGAGCTCTTAGGTATCAAAAGTGTTGTCTTTCCCCCTTCCCTGCTTTTCTGGTTGAGATCTGTCATTGATGGACTGCCAGAGTTGGGGGAGGAGGGTGGAGACCTTGTGTTTACATTTGTGTTTCTACGGGTTTTGGAGACGATACAAGGCCTGCACTCTTATTTCACTAAGGAAAAACTAATGTCAGCACACATTGCTAATGACAGTGGATTTTTTTTAAATAAAAAAGTTTACAGATCAAATGTGAAATAAATACCAATTGAATGGTCCTCCTATCTGTATCTGAGTTTTCAAAAAACAATAAGACTCTGGGAACATCTAATTTTATGTATTTTTTAAAAAAATAAAAAATACACGTACATTACAAAATACTCCCCTTTAAACGTGCTGTCAATAGCCAAGCTACCATTTGCTAAGTGCTTCTTCTGTGCTGTCACTGTGGGCCGTCTGTTATAGGTGTTCTTCTTTAATCTTCCCCAGAATCCTATGAGGTAAGTTTCGTTGTTATCTCCATTTTACAGGTGAAGAAACTGAGCCTCAGAGGGCAAGTGACTTGCTCAAAGTTGACAAGTGGTGGAAATGCATGTGTCCAGCTTTATCTGGTACAAGGGTCTGGGCTCTTGACTCCAGAGCCTGCAGAGCTCTGTAAGAGCATTAACACGCCTTCCAATGCTCCACACAGAGGAGTCTCTACACAAAGTGTGTGTGTACCTCAGTGTCTCTATGCCATAACACACACACACACACACACACACACACAGAGATGTCTCAAAAGTCACCTCTAAAGTCACCGTACATAGAAAAAAATGGGAACTTGTAGCGAAATGACCTTTCTTTACAAAACAGCCATTATGAAATTTTACAAAATATTTTCAAAATATTCTCTACATGTTTGCCACCTCTTTGTAAAATTTTATAATGCCTATTTCATAAATAAAGATATATTTAGCTACAATTTCCCCCTTTCTCTGTGTAAGTTAACTGTAGGGGCAATTTTGGGAATGCCCTATACACTCCTAAAGGGGGGGGGCTGAATACACAAAAAGTGCAGAATATTCTCCAAAGTGAGTGTCACACCTTAAAGTGTGATCATATACACATTGTATGTACCCCATAGTGTGGTATAGACATTTAAGTACAACCATGAATTGGAGGCTCAAATTATCTCCGGCCAAAGCCACACAGCCTCCTTCTTGCACTGGTGTAGTATCAAAGTCTGCTCTGGATTCAAATACACTTAGGAGATAATCAAAAAAGTCTGTTTCATTAGGCATAATAAAGTGATGGCACTGTATTAAAAAAAAAGTTTGCCCTGTTGTCTAGGAGGATGTTGAGTTCTCATCTATGATTAGGGCAGTTGGACGCTGGAAGGACCCCTGGAGATCCAGGAATCCTAGCCTCATCTGATGGAAGCGGAGGCGGGTCCAGGAGGAAGGTTCCTGCCACTCTGGGCGGCGGTGCTGTGGATCCGCTGCCTCTGCTGGGAAGCCGCTAAGCGGGCATGTGGTGGATCAGTGCACACAGTCAGACACAGCACTGATTGTACGCGGAGGAAGGGGTTTGAGGGGCAGACACAAGTGTTAGGGTGGGGTTTGAGGAAGGCCAGATTACAAAGGCACAGCACCTGCGGCGTTGCCGGCAGACCAGCTGTGGACGCCACCTGGCATCAGGTCCTCTGCACCCTCTGCAGCTCGTGCAGTGTCTCCATCGCCCTTCACGTCTTGGATGCAGTGAGGGGGTGTGTGTCTGTGAGGGCGGGAGAACAGAGAGCCCTGAGGAACTATCTGGGCAATGAAGGGTCTGGGAGAGAGGGAAGACTGCTTCTGAGGGCGGGGAGGAGTTCTCACTGACACCTGGGTCCTGTGAGTCTGCAGACAGGATGGTGGGCAGGCGCTCAGCTCCTGACTTTTGCCCAGAAGCTTCACAGACCAGCCTCCTGGCGCCAAGGCTGGCTCCCTGGTCTGGCAGTGTAGCCTGCTCCCCGCCCCCACCCCAGCTTCTCCTCTCCTTCCCCACTCCAGGGCGCCCATCGCCCCAAAGATAAACAGTTCCAGACAATAGGCTAGCCTGGCAGGCCCCCAGGCCCCAGCGTGTCCCAGCCACAGGGGCAGATACAAACACTGCACGCTGTTGACTCTTCTGTTCTACCCTGTCTGCAGGGAAGTGTTTGCCCTTCTCCACCCCCAGAGGCTGAGAAAGGGAGGGAGGTGTGGACCATGGTGCCACCTAGAGGGATGGAGGCTGGGGGAAGTAGGGGAGAGAGATGGCTGGAGCCCAGTGGTGCTGCTGGGTGTCTGAGTTCAGGCAGGAATCACTGTTGCAAAGGGCTCAAGCAACAGTCTGTGGCATCTGTCTCTGTGACCAATTGTCCTATTTATGTAACTTTGGTTGGGGTATCAAAAGCCATTGGCTTTCGGGTCTGAAGTGTGTCAGATTTATTCCAGCAAATGCGCTGAGCTGGGGGCAGGGCAGTGCCCTCGCTGGAGCTGGGTATGGGCAGGACTTCCTCCTCTACCAGGCTTCCTTCACTTTCTTCCACCCTGAAAGGCTAGAACAGAGAATGGTGACAATATGGCTGAAGCTTCTCTCTCTCTATCATCTATCTATCTATCTATCTATCTATCTATCTATCTATCTATCTATCTTTCTATCTATACACCTATAATTAAATCAGTGTTAGAGCCAGGAGGGAGCCTCAACTCCCACCTTGTATTGATGCACTTACCTGAGATCAGAAGAGCTGGCTGGCTGTGCACCATGCCAGGGTCCCTTGAGACCACTCTTCCCCATGACTTCCAGCCTGGTGCCTTATACACCTAACATGAATTCTATTTTGTTGCCACATGTGGTGAGTTGCTAATACACCCCCAGAGGACTCCTCTGGGCCTGCTCTGTCATACTAGGCACTGTGAGATGGTCCTTGTCCTTTCCTGCATGCACCATGTAAAGCCCAACATTGTCCCTGGGAGTTAGTAGGGATTAGGGCCTATCCTTGCCCTCTGGAATCTTTAGAACTGAATGGGGAGACAGGCTATGTCTATGTAAGACACTAAATAGCCACAGACAGTGACAGTGTGGTGTGAGGGACTGCTGGGGACCCATGGTGGGGGAAGTGGGTATCGTACTGTGAGTGTGCAGTGGGGGAGGGGTAGGATGTGGGAATTGGGACTCCCAGGCTTTGGCCGAGCACAGTGGGGTGGGCAGTGCCAGGCCTGGGAAGTGGCACTGGGTTTAGGTCAGAATCAGCTTTGATTTCTCCAACCTGATCCTTGGGGGTGGCCTGGCAAAGTCCTGTCCCCATTTGGGGATATCCAAACTCAAATAGCACAGCAGAATCCAAGTGCCCAGGGCCCTGCTCTTTCCAGAGCCAGTGTCTATGTCAGGCTAGCCCTCAGCTTCTGGCCCCCCCCATACCTTACCACTCCCCACAGTGGGCCTGGGAGTCTGGGGTGCGGGAGAGTGCCTTCCTCAACAGAGGCTGTGTCTGAGAGGGAAGCCACGTGAGGTCCCTGAGCATATCCACAAGCACTCGGATTGTTCTAGAAATACCACGGATCTCTTTGATTACCAGCAATCTTAGGATTTACAAGCAAAATGAGGACCATGGCCTGCTGGAAAGAGCCTAGACCTGGGCATTAGGAGGCCTGGGGTCTAGTGCCAGTGTTGCCTTTTACCAGCTGTGTGACCTTGAGCAAACCCTTCCTTGTTTCTTCATTTGTAAATGAAAATAGTTGGTGTCATGTTATTGGGAAGTGTGTTCCATGGAGTTAAGTGACAAAGTCTATTCTATTATCTTTCTATCATCTCTACCATCCATCTCTCACCCTTTAATCATCTATTTGCCATCTGCCATCTCTCTGGTGAGATGCTGGGTTAGCCAGCCTTTCCTTTGGGACCTCTCAGAGACTTGATATGCTAGTGAGACTTGTGACTCTCAGAAAGAGGATGACATGGGGTGCTGTATTTCCTCAACTCCCCACATTGTGGGGTGTCATTTTTTACAGAGCATCTCAGTGAATCCTGTTTGCTAGAACACTTTAGGGTTCTCACAGGGCTTTTCTGTTGATCCATGTTAAGATTCTTTGAAATGCTAGATCTGCTCCCTCCATCTGTCCCTCCCATGGCAGGGCACACTGGGCCATTCACACTCCTTACAGACAGTGGCTCTAAAGGCCACTGGTCTCATTGAGGCTTGGGGTTGAAGTGAAAACTTGGTATGTTTTTTAAATAAAAGTGGGCTGAGCCTTAGTGTATGTGAGTAGGCGTGTATGGCTGTATGTGTATATGCAATGTCAACCTGTGTGTGTCTGTGTGTGTCAACAGGTACAACCTATTTTAAAGGGATAGTGATGACCACCTTGCTCACCTGGACCTGGAGTGGGAGCATCTGGGTGAGGTGAGGGAGTTAAAGGGGAGTGTGTGTGTGGGGGTCAGGCTGATTCTTACTGTGGTTGGTGCCTCCCCAGGGTGTGAGCTGGAATGCCACCTGCCTGGGGGTGATAGATCCCAGGGAGGAGCATAGGATGGTGGAATGGGGGCATTTGGAGGGCCCAGTGCCTGTTATCTGGCAGGCATTTTCTTTATCTGCTTTGCTGTCCTATGCTCCTTGGAAGAGGAGTTTATCCTCCTACAGAGGATTTTAGAGGGTGTGGGAGGCCAGGTTGGAGAGGCTGTTAATGTTCTTTCTAGCTTTTTCAAGGGTAGGGACTTAGGAATTAGGAATTCCCTCTTTGGAATCTGTATCTGAGAAAAACAAGGCAGCACCCTGTGAAGGGCTGAGTGAAAGGAGGTTGAAGGGGACTATTTACTGGGTGCAAGTGGGGTTAAGAAGAACCCGCAAAGGGCAGGGATGTACCTTGTGACTCACACAGTGGGAGGGAAGCCGTCATCACCTGCAGGGCTGAGGGGAGGGAGCTGCTACCCTAACCTTCAGAACCAGGGCTGTGAGATAGGACTTCTGGCAGGCATTGCTGGTGAAAACACCTGCAGCCATTGCCACACTGTCTGGGCAGGGGGAGAGCCAGGAGAACTGGCCCCTTACCACTCTCACGTACATCCTGAGCCCCTGGGGGCGGCCCTCCACCAGACCTCAGAGCACAGAGGGAGTGAGAGGAGTCAGAGTAAGGGGGCAGGGGACAGGGGGCAGGATTCAGCCTCCCAGGTCCAGGGGGGCCAAAGGCAGGGATTGTAGCCATGCGGGTAGTAGGGCATGTCCTGGAGACTGAAGCCTGAGGCAGGCAGAATGAGAGCACTTGGGATGCTGGCTGGAGCAAGGCCAGCTGCTTGGTTTCTGCAGTTTGCCCACAGGCCAGCTGCTTGAGTCACTGGGCATCTGCAGAAGAAAACCACAGGCCCTCCTTCTTCCCATGACTGCAGGTATGGGGTCTGTGTTGAGGTTGTTGGGAACATTGCCAGGCTGTGTATGCATGTGAGGGTGCACCCTCTTCCTGTCTTCTCTGCCACCTGGTGCCTCCATCAAGTGAGAGACACCCCCAGGGAACTATGTGGCTGGCTCTTGGCCACAGAGCTCTGAGCTGACCTGATCCCAAGTCTGTGGCTCAGCCAGAGCTTAAAAACCCATGAAATACACTGAACTGCCCAGTATTGATGGCCACTGAGCCTGGAGCCTGGGCGAGAGGAGGTGGGGACTGACCCAGGTCAATGTCTGTCCCTGTTCCCTGGGTACAATGGGAATTCTACTGCTCCCTTCTTGGCACACTCCCTGAACACACATTAGGGATTGACTTTTTATGCCTTAGCCCTAGATGAGGCACGAAATAATGAATGAGTGAAGGATAGATTCCTTTCTTTGTTCGTTCATTCAACAACTGTTTCCTGGAGCTGTCCCCAAACTACTATCACTCTATTTGTGCTGGATGCTGAGGAAAGAGTGGTGGATCAGTCAGTTAATGAGGATCTTTACCCCTCAGAGCTTCTTTTGTGGGGGAGACAGATATTAAATGGGCACCCAGGTAGTGGTCAGAGGATGGAAGGGGGGGCGACAAGGAAAGTGCACAGCTAGATAAGGGCTAAGGCCTGGGTGGGAGAAGGCCTGGCAAAAGGATCAGGGCTCCTGGGTGGGGCATTGTGAGTTCAGGCTATTAAATCAAGTCCCCTTTGAGGAGTGAGACTCTGTGACAGCAGAGGCTGGGTGAGGGTGGGGAGAGGGCAGATCATGCAGCTGCATGTGGAGGGTTTTATTCTGAGGGCAGTGGGGGGCCACTGGAGGATTCAGGCAGGGGAGGGACAGAATCAAATTTTTTATCAGGAACACTCATTCTGGCTACCGGGTGGAGACTGATGAAGAGGGGTACTGGGAGCAGTACCCTCAGCTACAGGAGACAATGGCTGGTTTAGGGTGCTGATGTGACACTCGGGGGTCTGGGTTCTTCCCTCCCCCAGGGTTATCCAATCGTAGGATCAGTCTCTGTGCAGACCCAGATATTGAGATTTTGGAGCTGTCCCTGCTTGCAGAATACTGCTTACCACTGCCCCCTTGCTCTGTGAATTTCCATCTTTTGGGAACAGCTCCTTGGGTCAGTGCTTCCTGTTCATGGTTAAATGCAACCATCCTTGGACAGTTAACTCAGTCAGCCTTGATCTGGGTCATGTGCAGACCCAGCAGGCTGTGGGGCCTGGTCTGACTTGCTTCTCATTTTCATGGCAGGCCAGGCAGAATCGGAGGAGGCCCTGGAGCACAGGCATGTTGTGTGTTCTCCTGAGTGGTACAAGGACAGCTGACATGCAAGGGTGAGTGAGAGTTTGCAAGGATTCCCCTCCCAGCACCCCATGGATTCTGCTTGGGATCAGAAGATCTGATAAGCTCCAATCTGGGACTGTTGCTGATGACTCTTGTATCAAGCTTGTCCAGGTTCCTCAAGGATAAAAGTCATGGGTTTCTAAGGAGTTCAGGAAATCTGTGCCCTGACATAGCTTGTCTGCTTTGCCAGCCATGAGCTCTCCTTGGTGAGCCCACTGCCCTCAGCCAGGCCTTTTCCTACAGCTCTCCACACTTGCTAGTTTGCCTGAAACATAATCCATGGGTGTGCAACATTTGCTTGCTTGGGATACAGTGCTCTCTCTCAGGAGTTCCCAGAGAAGGTGTCCAGATCTTGGAGGGAATGAAAGGTATTCCTGAGCAGGGCCCTTTAAAGTTAAGACTCTGGAATCAGAAAGCCTTGAACTAAAATCCTGATTCTATCACACACCTTTGGTTCTAACCTTGAACAGATGGCTGAGCCCTGGAACTTGGAGAAGAAGCTGCCAGTGCTTTGGTGAGTTTCCCAGGCCTGTGCCTGGCACCTCTCAGTAGTGCCAGCTTTGTCCTCTTCAGTGTAGGAGCTGGGGGATGTTTTTTGCTCCTGAAATTGCTCTGGTTTGGTCTGGGCCATGCTGGCCAGTTTAGGTAGGGCCAGCACCAAGCTCTTACAGCTAGTGTTTTAAGGATCATTTGTGCCAGAGATTTGACCTGTTCAGTCTTAGCTGTCTCTTTCTGGCCTGAGGAAAGACCTTGTGTCTTCAGGATAGCCAGAGGGTGGGACTGGATGACCTCCAAGACCCATGCAAGGCCAGTGATGGTCACAATGGTTCCTAGACCTGAGTCTGAGGCCTCCTGATGCCGAGTTAGTATGCACTGCTGGTTTGTTGTGCCTCAGGTTGGTTTTCTATTTCCTGGACATAAAACTCTTGTTTATGTCTCCACAACTCTGGTTGAGCTTCACTCCCATGTATGGAATGCCACAGACCTCCTTCTGCCACTGCCTCAAAAAAAAAAAAAAATCACACTCAAACTTTCAAGCCAAGCTCCACCAGCACACTTAACAGTAGAAGGAACCCAGGAGTTGGGACAGTTGTCCTGGGGCTTAAACCTTGGGTCTGTCTCCCTGTCAGCTCCCTTCCCTGTGTCCAAAGGTAGCAAATGCCCAACAGGGGTGCAGAAGGGGGGGACACTGGGCTGCTGGTGACAGGGGCTGCTTGAGGGCCTGTCCCCTGCCCTCTGATTCTTGGAGGCCTTTAGGGAGGAAATTTTCACTGCTCTTTCTTTTCTGTCAAATGGACTGGGGCAGAGACTGGTGCTTTACCACCTCTACTCTGCCCAGTACGTGGGGAATTTCAGTCAGAACAGTTTCTGTATAAACCCAAAGGGAAACATGAGTCATGCAGACATTTGCTCCTGGAAGGATTTCTCCCCATTAAGTCACTCCTGACCCATGAGTTCTCCCAGGTTGTCTAGCGCCTGGGTAAGAAAATCTTGGATTCAGGCCTTAGATGGTTGGGGTTTTTGTATTGGCTCTGTCTTGGGTACACTATGTGACCTTCGACGAACTGTGTCATTTCTCATGGCATTGTTGTCCTCGTGTGAAAGACGGTGCAATGTCTCCTACTATGGTGCTGTTGTAGAATTAAACAAGCCAGTGACTGTGTAGCTGTAACTCAGTGTCTAACATGGAGAATGTTTACACATCTGTAAATGGTTTTCTGTGGATTTTCTTTGGGGGGTGAGGAACAAAATATGCCAATGTAAGTTAAATGTTTAGGACCATGTCTGATGCAAAGTAGTTGTTCCATAATTGTTAGCTTTTATGGACTTACTTCTTTGGCACTTACTATGAATTTGCTACCATGCTAAGTGCAGAGGATGTAAAATTGAGAATGTCTATTCCCTGTCCTTAGTCTAATGATCTAGAAGATAAAGCAAATAACTGTAATAACTCACTGTGTGTGTTATAGATAATGGTGAGAAATTAGAAACGGTAATCCTCACCAACAATAGGGCATTAACTCTGCAACATTCATAGAGTTAACGCTGCAACATTGATGAACTGGAATATTTTACATATTTTCTTTTTTTTTTGAGACAGAGCCTCAAGCTATCCCCCTGGGTAGAGTGCTGTGACGTCACAGCTCGCAGCAACCTCCAACTCCTGGGCTCAAGTGAGTCTCCTGCCTCAGCCTCCCAAGTAGCTGGGACCATAGGTACCCGCCACAACGCCGGGCTATTTTTTGGTTATAGCCATCATTGTTGTTTGGCGGGCCTGGGCTGGATTCGAACCTGCCACCTTAGGTATATGTGGCTGGCGCCTTAGCCACTTGAGCCACAGGCGCTGAGCCATATTTTACGTATTTAAGAAAACAAATCTGTGTGGGAAAATCTTCATAATAATAGATTTAAGAGAAAAAGACAGGTTATAACTGTAGATGTAGATGTAGAACATGATCTCACAGAGATTGAAAACAACAGTAACAACAACAACGACAAAAATAAAACTGGAAACAATCAAACTGTTAATAGTTATCTCTGGGAGGGATGTTTGTGGATAAGTTTTTTTTTTTCCTTAAAATTTCCTTGTGTACAAGAAAATTTGACATTTTTCTGTACTGGTTATGCATAAGTGTTTCAGCAAACAGGAAAACCTCTTTGAAAAGAAGAAGGAAACACTGCAGTATCCCCTATTTTAAAAGAGGCTATATTCATCTATGGAAGAAATAAAGGCGATGGTGAGGGAAGATGGACATGATTCATTTACACAAATTTAAAAAAAAAGTTCACAACTGAACGAAAGAAGGAAACCTCTGGCTTGTTGCCTGTAGCTCAGCAGTTAGGGCCCTGGCCACATACACCGGGGCTGGTGGGTTCAAATCCAGCCCAGGCCTGCCAAACAACAATGACAACTACAACAACAACAAAAAATAGCCAGATCTTGTGGTGGGCGCCTGTAGTCCCAGCTACTTGGGAAGTTGAGGCAAAAGAATCACTTAAGCCCAAGAGATTGAGGTTGCTGTGAGCTGTGACACCATAGTACTCCACCGAGGGCGACATAGAGAGACTCTGTCAGAAAAAATAAAGAAGAAAGCCTCACCCAAAATGAAACAAGCACAGTGGGAAAAGACATTACATAGAAAATATAATTCAGAACAATGTCCTGTTCTGCCCACTTAAGATCTACTACTAATCATGTGGGGAGTTGTTACCGGTGTTGGTGGTTGATACAAGAGGAAATAAAAGCATCTTCTTTGGTTAACTGAACAACTTTCTAGCCATGAGAGAAATAAATCTGAGAGCAACTGGAAGATCTCACAGGGACAAAAGATAGAAATCGGGAAATCACATAAAAAAAAAATAAAGTCACTGTAAAAAAGAGAAATCATAAAATCCCATGGCAGGAAGGCTGAGGCAGTACCAGGTGTTTACAGCAGCGGTCTGTTCTAATTGCTGCATGCCCATGTTCTATTGATGCCTAATATTTTTTTTATTTTATTATTTTTAATTTATATATATTTATTTATTTTGAGACAAGAGTCTCACTGCGTCACCCTCGGTAGAGTGCAGTGGCATCACAGCTCACAGCAACCTCAAACTCTTGGGCTTAAAGGATTCTCTTGTCTCAGCCTCCCAAGTAGCTGGGACTATGGGGGCCCCCCACAATGCCTGGCTATTTTTTTTTTGTTGTTGTTGCAGTTGTCCTTGTTGTTCAGCTGGCCCAGGCTGGGTTCAAACATGCCAGCTTTGGTGTATGTGGCTGGCGCAGTAACCACTGTGCTACGGACGCTGAGCTATGGTGGCTAATATTTTAAATATCACTCCTAGAAACACGTGTTCGTATAAACCTGGTATGATAACTAAATTGGGCCTGGTTTTCTGGGGAGAAGTCTGCCAATGTGTGAGTAAAGCTATAATATCACTTATAAATCATTCATCTCCATTCTCACACTCTTGAAAAATATACGCTAAAGAAATAATGTTAAAAGAAAGGAAAGGAGGATTTGCTCGGAGCTGCTTGCCTCAATGCTGTTTATATGAGCAAACATTGACAATAGTCTGCTGTCCACCGTTTTGGGATTGGACATATTCTAATAAAATCACATGTGTGTTGGGGTTTCTGTGAAGCCCTCTTCATATCAAATTTCTCATGTGAGCTCCACCAGCTCCCCAACCCCAAGGGTGAGGTGTACTATAGTATTTTTTTTTTGCAGTTTTTGAACTAGATTTAAACCTGCCACCTCTGGCATATGGGGCAAGCGTCCTACTCCTTTGAGCCACAGGCGCTGCCCCCGTACTATAGTTTTGACTTCACAGGTGGTCTACCTACTATTATAGGCTGGACGCGAGATATCAAGACCTAAAGCCAATTAATACAGTGCCAATTAGGAAGTCTTTATTAAAGAAAAGATCAAACAACTGGCTGTTCTCCCAATATGGAGAGCAGCCCTGACCACTGGTAGAGTTCAGTTCATATAATGTGGGCTGATGCAATCTTGGGTGAGTTTACATGATCAGAAAATTGTAGAGGCAGGTATTGTTTAAATGCTTACAGGGTATACAATAAAAATAATCACAGCCAGCCAGTCATATTGGTTTTAGTCATTCCTTCTAACAATATCTTTCTAGTCACCATGTCTGGGTGGGCCTCAGAGGGGGTCGCAGAGGGTAGATTGGGGAATTGCAGACTGGTTTCTGTAGCTCAGACTTCTCTGCACCACTCCCTCTGCCTCCCCGCTCCCCCTTTTTGTTATTTATTTATTGTTGGGGATTCATTGAGAGTACAAAAAAACAGGTTACACTGATTGCATTTGTTAGGTAAAGTTTCTTTTACAATCATGGCTTCCCCCCAAAAGGTGTGGCACATGCCAAGACCCCCATCCCCTCTCTCCTTCCCTCTCTCTGCTGTTCCTTTCCCCACCCGGCCCTTCTTTCTCTCTCTGCTCTCCCCTTCCCCCCAACCCCTACCTCATTGTCCTCATATCAAAATTGAGTACATAGGACTCATGCTTCTCCATTCTTGTGATGTTTTACTAAGAATAATGTGTTCCACCTCCATCCAGGTTAATACAAAGGCAGCCATTTTTTTAAATGGCTGAATAGTATATTTCATAGTGTACATATAACACAGCTTGTTAATCCATTTCTGGGTTGGTGGGCATTTAGGCTGTTTCCACTTTGTAAATTGAGTTGCAATAAACAGTCTAGTGCAAGGGTCCTTATGATAAAAAGATTTTTTTCCTTCTGGGTAGATGCCCAGTAATAGGATTTCAGGATCAAATGGGAGGTCTAGCTTGAGTTCTTTGAGGGTTCTCTATACTTCCTTCCAGAAACGTTGTATTAATTTGCAGTTCCACCAGCAGTGTAAAAGTGTACCCTTCTCCCCACATCCACACCAGGATCTGCAGTTTTGAGATTTTGTGATGTGGACCATTCTCACTGGGGTTGGATGGTATCTTAGGGTGGTTTTAATTTGCATTTCTCTAATAATTAGGGATGATGAGCAGTTTTTCATGTTTGTTAGCCATTCATCTGTCTTCTTTAGAAAAGGTTCTATTCCTGTCTCTTGCCCCTTGCTAAATGAGATTGTTGGCTTTTTTCATGTGGATTAATTTGAGTTCTCTATAGATCCTAGTTATCAAGCTTTGGTTGGATTCAAAATATGTAAATATCCTTTCCCATTGTGTAGGTTGTCTATTTGCTTTGGTTGTTGTCTCCTTAGCTATACAGAAGCTTTTCAGTTTCATTAAGTCCCATTTGTTTATTTTTGTTGTTGTTGCAATTGCCATGGCAGTCTTCTTCATGAAGTCTTTCCCCAGGCCAGTATCTTCCAGTGTTTTTCC
>CAUYQV010105420.1:0-69519 GCA_963574575.1 Galagoides demidoff | reverse complement strand
ATCTTCTTCAGAGAAATTTCTCTTCAAGTCCCTTGCCCACCCTGAGATGGGATCACTCATTTTCTTCTTGCTAATACGTTTAAGTTCTCTATGGATTCTGGTTATTAAACCTTTGTCGGAGACATAACCTGCAAATATTTTCTCCCACTCTGAGGGCTGTCTGCATGTCCTACTTACTGTGCTCTTGGCTGTGCAGAAGCTCTTTAGTTTAATCAGGTCCCAATAGTATATTTTTGATGTTGCTTCAATTGCCCGTGGGGTCCATCTCAGAAAAAATTCGCCCAGGCCGATTTCTTCAAGTGTTTTCCCTGCACTTTCTTCAAGTATTTTTATGGTCTCATGTCTTAAGTTTAAGTCCTTAATCCAGTGTGAATCTATCTTAGTTAATGGTGATAGGCGTGGGTCCAGTTTCAGTCTTCTACAGGTCCCTAGCCAGTTTGTCCAGCACTATTTGTTAAATAGGGAATCTTTTCCCCATTCAATGTTTTTAATTGGTTTATCAAAGATAAGGTAATGGTAGGTAGCTGGAGGGCACCCCTTTTTGAACAGTACTCATTTCCTGATGTCTACAGCATCACCTTTGCTTGAAGATAGATATGTAAATGGCCAAAGGAACAACCCCATGCTTCCTAAAATGGCCTAGAAAACATACAGCAGGTGCCTCTCTTCTTTTGCTTTGTGTTGGTCACTTTGGCAAGTTATTACATGGTGTTTCTGGCTAAAAGAAAACATGTGGCCCTTTAAATTTTAAAATAAATTAATCAGAATTAGATTTATTTTAAAGTTCAGGTTCTCCCATTTCAAGGGCTCAGTAGCCTCACGTGCATAGTGGCTACATCACTGTCCTGCACCAGTGTGGAAGTGTCCGTAATCTCAGTGAATTCCCTTTCAACTTACAGCCCTGTCCACCACTCTGCACCTTTATCTGTTAGCCTAAATGAGCTTTTGAGCCAGTCTCATTCATATGGCGTATGTCAGTTGTCCTCATTACTGACAATCTCCCAAGTCTTTATTTATGAGATTTTCTCTCTAATCAAGATGAGTAAGTTCTAGAGGTCTGCTGTACAACCTTGTACCTATATAGTCTGTGAGCACGTATTGTACACTTAAAACCTTGTCAAGAGCATACATCTCGTGTTACATGGTCTTACCACAATAAAATACCTTTATAAAAAAGATTTTATCTTATCTGTCAGTTCTGATGAGCTGATAGAGGTTTCTGGAACATTGTGTCAAGAAGGATTTGGTATTCAGTGTCAGACTCAGCAGGAAGAGCCACAGTGTCAGCCCAGGGGAGTGTCCAAGAGGGTGGCTGGCTGTGTGCTACGTTCCTGCCAGGTTTGCCCCAGGATGTTTGGGCACATAGGGTGCCTGGCAAGGGCTTGCCAGCCAAGGACGCGATTGATTTTTGATGTTTCCTACTAGGAGAGAACTGGCAGGCCTTGGGATGAAGGTGAGGCAAAGTGAGGTACACATCTTGGTGCATTAAGGGGGGGCACCCCAAAATTCTGTAATTAAGATAAACAATATTTCAAGGCAATATTTTAATTTAATTGTTTTTGAGACAGAGTCTCACTTTATCACCCTTGCTAGTGTCATGGTGTCATAGCTCACAGCAACCTCAAACTCTTGGGCTCAAGTGAGCTTCTTGCCTCAGCTTCTCAAGTAATTGGGACTACAGGCTCCTGCCACAATCCCTGGCTAGTTTTTTAACTTTTAGTAGAGACAAGGGTCTCACTGTTGCTCAAGCTGGTCTTGTACTCCTGAGCTCAGGTGATCCACCTGCCTTGGCCTGGCAGAGTGCTAGGATTACAGGCATGGGCCACCGTGCTTGGCCTAAAGGCAATATTTTTGAAGACCAAAATTAATACTAAAAAATTGCATGATGAACAAAATATCAAATCTTAAATAAGGACCAAATCTGCCCATGCTATGTGGTGCTATTTTGGAATTGAGGCAAAAGGAAAAATATATGCCCTATGTACATGATTTATGCAATTTTATGTAAAAATTGGGACACTTTGTTTATAGTGAAGTTTTTTTTAAATTTTGATTTTTAGAAATACTACACTGAAATATTATTTACTTGGCTTCCGAGGTTTTCAGTGCCTCTCTGCTAATGTCTTGCATTCGAGGCTGCCTTACCCTGTTCCTGACCCTGTCTAAATGTCTAGAAACTTAGAGCTAAACTCAGGGTTCAGTTATTATAATTAGCTTATGTCGGGACTATTTAATTGCTTTAGAATAATCAGGGGTCCTCAAACTTTTTAAACATGGGGCCAGTTCACTGTCTCTCAGACCGTTCGAGGGCTGGACTGTGGTACCGGGAGGAGTCGGCTGCTAAGCAGGACAGGCAGTGGTGGCAAAAACACCCAGCCGGCCGGATAAATGTCCTAAGTGGGCTGCATGTGGCCCGCGGGCCATAGTTTGAGGACGCCTGCATGGTTTCTGGTCTGTTTTTATCCCTAATTGCCATGCTTTGTTTCACTTGTGACTCATTTCTTGGAATGAGGTTGGGCCATTAATAAAGCAGAGATCTGTCTCTGAACAGGTGTGACAACTCGGAGTTGTGGAGGGGTGGAGGGGGTGGGGTGAGAGACAAAGATGTTTGTTTCTTTTGTATTTTCACTTGTCAACCAGAGAAGCGTGGTGAGCGCTCCGGAGCCGCCCAGCCTGCCCCCTGGATTTCACCGTCCTTTGCTGCCCCCGCATGGACAGAACGCAAACTTCTAGGAATCTATAACAGGAGGGAGCGCTGGGCCCACTTCTCATTTTCCGGAACAGGAAACTGAGTACCTGAGAAGCTGGACTTTCAGGAGAGTGCACACGTTGGTGTGGCTGTAACCATAACACAGGCTGGGAGATGGAGGCGCACAAAACAGGCAAAAATTCTGCCCTGGTGCAGCTTCAATTCCAGCGAGGGTGGGGGTGGGGAGAGAAAACACCCAAGCAAGTGAATACCGAATGTGGCACTTGATGGGAAGTAAAGCCGAGGCCAGCAGTAGGGAGTGCCAGGAGGGGTGAAAGTCAGGACAGGATGGTCAGAAAGGCAACATGTGAGCAAAGACCTGATGCAGGTAACAGCAGGCCCGGTGGAAATCTGGAGGAGGAAATTTCCAGGCAGGAGTAAGTGCTAAGGCCCTGGGGGCAAGAAGAGCAAGTTCATTTAACCTTCCAAACAAGGGAATGTGGCTGATTATATTAACTACACTTTACACATGGGGAACAGAAGGGAGGGACATCTCCAGACCCCAAGAGGTGGTTTGAGTCCAATGCCCATGCCCTATGTTGCCCCCAAATTTTCACAAACTGAGTATTATATTCCTAAGGGAACTTTCTACTTTGTGATGGGTTGAGCATTTCTGCAGGAGTTGTCTCTGACACGATGGGAGTTAATGGAAGGAATGATTCAACACATTCCTATTAGTTTCTCTCTCCTTTCAGAAATATATATACAAGGGCAAGAGTAAGGTACACAGCGATCAGGTGTGGGCTGCCAATATATGGTTGTTTTTGCTGTTACTTTGTGGACCCAGTTCTCTTTTTTTCTCATCATGGGGTGGTATCTTACTCTGTTTTTGTTGTTATAACAAAATATTTAGGTTTCCTTCATGAAAGGGACCCACTTCCAACTCTCTCTGACAGTGCCCTAAACTTTCTCTTTGTTCTTCTTAAATAAAAGTTCTATTTGTTACACTGAAACTGGTGTCAATTACTTTTTTTGCTCCTATCCAAACTAAGGGAGGGGGGAGTAACCTAGGTAACCAATGGCCAATAGAAAGAGATAATCAAAGACCAATAGAAAAGGACAATAGAAGCTAGAGACGCAGAGAGGCCAATGAAAGACTTGCAACCAATTTCCAATGGAGAATTTATACCCCTGCAGGGCTTTGCATCTTGTCTCTCTCACCTCTGCTGCTTCAAGAGAGGGATCCACTTCCAACTCTCTTTGGTAGTGCTCTAAACTTTCTCTTTGTTCTTACTAAGTAAAAATTCTCTTTGTTACACTGAAAAAAATATTGAAGATTGGGTAGTTTATAAATAATAGAGATTTATTTCTCACCCTTTTGAAGTCTGGGGAATCCAAGATCAAGGTCCCAGCAGAAGACTCCGTGTCTGGTGAAGGCTGCTCTCTCTGCTTCAAAGATGGCCCCTAGTTGCTGTGTCTCCCACAGGAGGTGAAAGGACAAAAAGGCCTTGCTAGTTCCCTTTAGCCCTTTTGCCAGGGCACTGATCCTATCCATGAGGACAGAGCCCTTGTGACTTAATCAACTCCCAAGAGCTCCGCCTCTTAATACCATCACTTGGGGATTAAGTTCCAACATACAAATTTTACCAGACATATATTCAAACCATAGCAGGCGGTGAGGTGTTGAAGACCGTTTCTGCAGATGTTACTTGGCCCCCAGGCACGGTCAGTACTAGCACCTTCTGTACCATACAGCTTCTTTCACCTCCGGAAAGTGTGTCCAATTTTGCTGTTTTACAGCCTTTAATATCTACCAATTCTTTGCATCCTTGTAGCTTTCCTTAGAAGCTAAGTTGATTGGCAATCATTCTATTTGTTCATTCATGTCTGCCATAAACTTACCGAACACAGACTACGTGTCGGACACTGTGGTCAGTGTGGGGCTCTGTGAAAAGTCCTCATGGAGCTGCTTATCTAGGGAGAGATGCAGGCTTGTAAAGACACAGTCCCCATCACTGTGATACAAGAACTGTGCAGAAAAGAGTGAGGGAATCACAGCACCCACACCTAGCCACTGCCCCATGTCTCTCCTTTCTCACAGCTGAAAACGTTGAACATCAATATCTAGTATCTCTACCTCACCATGGATGTCTGTATCTGCCACCGATTTCTCAGTCCATCTTGATCTGGTTTCCACTCTCACTGTTCCAGCAAAATTGCTCTCAGTGGGGTCACTGAAAACGCCCTTGTTGTTAAATCAAATAGTATATGTCCCACTCAAGTAGTAGCTCCTGAGCCCTTCTTGCATGCCAGATACATCCTCTCCTTCCCAGAGCGTTCTATTCCAGGCTCCTCAGCACTGTAAAACAATTATCCTTTAGATTAATTAATTAATTTGCTTATTTATATATTAATTTTGTGAGAGCCACTTGGCCTTCCACCATCCTTGTACTCGATAACTACTTTTGTTGTTCTCACCTGAAACAATGCCTCTGTTATCATCTCATTATTTCCTTCTGCCCAGAAGAGCATTCTCTCCAACTGGCCTGTGCCTTCAGTACCTCACTCTTAAAAAAATGGACAGCCGTGAATTGCCAGGCACTTGAGGAAATACTCTTACATGAAACAAAGAGAGTAAATCAAACAACTCAGAAGGGTTGGCAGATGACGTTGAAGAAAGCACTGTCTGCAGTTGGAACAGGGCTGGGTGTGGTGGCTCACACCTATAATCCTAGCACTTTGGGAGGCCAAGTTGAGCCCAGGAGTTCAAGATCAACCTGGGCAACACAGTGAGAGCCAATGTTTCTATTCCACAAAAAATAAAAGAAAAAAGTGGATGGGTGTGGTGGTGCTCACATATAGTCCTAGCTACTCAGGAGGCTGAGGCAGGAGGATCTATTAAGCCCAGGAATTCAGGGCTGCCGTAAGTTATGGATGAACCACTGTACTCCAGCTGGGGGACAGAGCAAGATCCCGTCTCTCAAAAAATGTAAAAATAAAACAAAGGGGTATAATTTATAAATTATCATACATCAATTCCATAAAGTATTTTTTCTTACGTTTGTTTCAGTGGATCATTAACTGTGTTGTTACAATCAAGGTTGTTAAATCATTTGTGTTTTGTTACTAGTAGAATATAAAGGATTAGAAATGTCATTATATTAAATGTATTTGAAATTCAAATATATTTTCATAAAGCACACAGTAAAATAAAATTTTTTTATCTTGTAATAAGATTTTTTCCCTAAAATATTCAAAATCGTGAAAATTAAAGATAAAATACAAATTAAAAAATATAACTTTTTTGTTTTTAGAGAACAGGGTCTTGATCCATCACCCAGGCTGGAGTGCCATGGCCTGATGAATCTGCTATTTTTAAGTAAAGGTTATTTAAAGCTAATTTAATTTAAAACATTTACCTGCATATTAAATATTTCTTTTAACAAAATAAAACCATTTATAATCCAGGCATTCACTGTCCTTCTAGTTGCCAATGTGCTGTTTTTCCAGATACACGGTTAGTAAGGGGCTTCCATCGCGTACAGTCCCTGGACACCACGATCTCCTGGGTGGCTTCTCAGTTTCCATAATGCGGAAACTGGACTAAATTCTCCGTGTTTGGAAAACCTAGGGATGATTCTGTGCTCCCAAATAGACCCTAACTGATGCAATGCTTAAGAAGAATAAATCGCATCTAAAACTACCATGCCATTTCTTTTCTTTTTTTTTGCAGTTTTTGGCTGGGGCTGGGTTTGAATCTGCCACCTCCAGCACATGGGGCCGGCGCCCCACTCCTTTGAGCCACAGGGGCCACTCTATCATGCCATTTCTTTATACCCCATACCTGCTTTTCCTTTTGAATGATGTGAGTCTCATGCTCTCCCATAAACCAATACCACCTCTACAGTGAAAGAAGGAAGGAAAGAAAGAAGGACAGAAGGAAAGAAAGAAAGAAAGAAAATTAGCTCACTGTATCTGCCAAAAAGTCCCAGACAAAGCAGTCCCTTTGTCCTTGCCCCAGCCCATTGCTGGTCCGTCAGCACCTCTGAGGCTCTCACCCAGGCTCTCTGGCAATATAGCGAGGCCAGTGTTTTTATTTTGGGTAATATTCACACCTATTCTGCAGTTGTGGAGCTGCTGTCCAAATCAACTGGGGCAGGACCAAATGCTGAGTGTCTTTATTAAATCTTTTGCCTGCCCTGCTCCCCACAAGGTACTACCTCAACCTACCTGGGCATTTTTACTAGTGTGTTCACCACAGTTTCACCCCAACAGGAGGGAAAGGGAGAACCTGTTTGCCAATGTTCCTCTCTCTTCCCCACACTCTACGTGGGTGAAAGAGCATCAGGCTTCTTTGAGTATTTTCGCTTCCTCTCTGGAATGATTTTCCCCTCTGCCACATCTTCCCGCATTCTGGAGTGGGGGTGACCTAAGCCCCTTCGTCGTAGGAGTATTCTCTCTGCGGTGTGGAAGTGGACTTGTGATGGGGCTTTGGGTCAGTCCCCTTGACAACAGGCTAGCAGTCAAAGGAATTTAAAAAATTCTTTCTTTCATGACAAAGCCTGGCTTTTAAGACTATTGCCTTTCTGTGCTTTAAAGGAATCTATTCTGAGTTTCAGTGCTGAATGTGAACTGTATCCTCTTTGTAGTCCTGCCGTAACAATCCTAGTTATCTCTTGGGCAAATGGGTCCCTCTGCAGAACTGGAGGCAGGTAGGGGCAAGGACACGCAAGTGACACAATAAATAAGTATATTCCCAAACTATTAGCCCCACCATCTACATACGTGTGTCTTCTCCCTGGACTGTGATCTACTTGAGGACGGGGTCACATCTGCAGGTTAATGTCTCAGGTATCCTCATGTCGTCTTACACACTAGGGCAGCTCTTTGTAGTGAGGCCTCCTGTCCTGTACTCAGTAGATGCTCCAACTGATAGTCCCAGATGGGTTAAAATCTTTACTTAATGAAAAATAAAATAAAATAATGAATGCAATCTATAATTTATCTTTCTTTTTTATTTTTTTGAGACAGAGTCTCACTTTGTCACCCTTGGTAGACTGCTGTGGCGTCATAGCTCACAGCAACCTCCCGCAGTGCTGAGTTTAAGCGATGCTCTTGCCCCAGCCTCCCATAGCTGGGACTATAGGAGCCCATCAAATACTTTTAGAGACAGGATCTCAACTCTTGCTCCAGCTGGTCTCACACTCCTGAGCTCAAGCAATCCACCTACCTTGGCCTCCCAGAGTGCTAGGATTACAGGTGTGAGCCACTGCACCTGGCCTTAACTAATCTTTCTTAAGGGTCTATGTTTGGAAGTAAAATACCAAAAGGGAGGTAAGAATATTGGGGACCACTGGATTAATCATTTGTTCAGCACTTACTCCATGCCAAGTGCTTTTGTGTATATCATCATCTCTCCTACACATTATTTCTGGGCAATGTGAGAAATAAATTTTCACTCTAGGCCTCTTCTCTTTTTTTGAGATAGAGTCTCACTCAGTGGCCCTGGCTAGAGTGCCGTGGCATCATAGCTCACATTCTCAAATTCTTAGGGTGTAGGCATAGGCCTCTCTTAAACAGAAACTCTGAAAGCCAGAAGGTGTAGATTTGTCTGACTTCATCAGACCCAGGAAGCAGAAATCATTTTAGTTCAACCTCATTTCAACTTTTTCTAAAATGAATCCAGGATTATAGTCTACCACTAGATGGTGCAATAAGCTATTTTTTTTAAGAACTCACCTGCCACCTCCCTTCAAATGTGTTCACTAATGACAACCTGTAGAGGACTTTGTAACTCTCAAACCCCCTTTCTCTAAAAGATTGAGCCCTTGTAACAACCCCGGGTTTTATTGCAAGCAGTCCCCAGGTTATAAATGAGATAGGTTCTATGGGTTTGTTATTAAAATGAATTTGTTTGTAAGCTGGAACAGGTACGCTTACCTATTACCTGCAATAATCTCTGTTCACCCAGGGGTCCTCAAACTTTTTAAATAGGGGGCCAGTTCACTGTCCCTCAGACCGTTGGAGGGCTGGACTGTGGGGCCCCGGGATGAGTCGGCTGCTAAGCAAGACAGGCAGCAGCAGCAAAAACACCCAGCGGGCTGGATAAATGTCCTAGGTGGGCCGTAGTTTGAGGATGCCTAAACCATATGTCAGTTAGACATTTGTAACTTGGGGACTTATTGTAATAGCCCCTCTTTGTACAGACAAGTTGGATGTAAGTTGGATGTTCGTTAACTCAGGTACTGCTTGAATTATTCTCATTCTCAGAGGAAGAAACTAAAGTTAATATTTAATGGAACATCTTTTATGTGTCAGACACTTTAAAATACATATATCATTTAATTTTAATAACAACTTGATGTGTAGGGGAGGGGGGAGGATGCGTAGAGGAAGGGTAATTGGTGGGACCACACCTATGGTGCATCTTACAAGGGTACATGTGAAACTTACTAAATGTAGAATATAAATGTCTTAACACAATAACTAAGAAAGTGCCATGAAGGGTATGTTAACCAGTTTGATGAAAATATTTCAAATTGTATATAAAACCAACACATTGTACCCCATGACTGCATTAATGTATACAGTGATGATTTAATAAAAAGAAATAAATTTTTAAAAACCCAACCTGATGAGTAAGAATTCACTGTATATTATTTATTTAATTTTATTTTATATATACATATAAAATACACAAATATATATATTTTGAGACAGAGTCTTACTTTGTCACCCTAGGTAGAGTGCCATGGCATCACAGCTCACAGCAACCTCAAACTCTTGGGCTCAAGTGATTCTCTTGTCTCAGCCTCCCAAGTAGCTGGGACTACAGGCGCCCACCACAAGGCCCGGCTATTTTTAGAGTAAAGGTCTCGCTCTGGCTCAGGCTGGTCTCAAACCTCTGAGCTCAAGCAATCCACCCACTTCGGCCTCCCAGAGTACTAGGATTATAGGCGTGAGCCACCATGCCCGGCCAGAATTCACTGTTTTTATTTTACAAATAGGTGTAGGAAATCTCAAGGAAGTTCGGTCAAGGTCACATAGGCTCATTATACTCAGACGTCCCACGTTGAAAATACTTGTTGGTGGTAAGAAGTTCCCCTTCTACACTGTGATTTCACTCTCTAGATGCTGAATCCTTCTCAAAATATAAACTATATTCTAATGCCTAGCAAAAGGACCACTTAATAGATGATTAACAAGTATTGTTGAATAGATGATCATTACTGAAATTGTATTACAACAGAGGAAGAGGTGGTATTGTTTCTATTTGAAGCCTTAGTAAATTAGCAAATGACATTAAACTATACGGAAACCCTAGTTACTATCATTGACTTTACTTTCAGAAGACCTTCGTGATGTGACTACTTTGTGGACTGTACTAGGAATGAGGGTGATGGTGACTGCTGTGCCTGCAACTCTAAACGCCACTGTCCTGCAGGTGTCTCATATGTCCTGGTCACACCTGATTAGACCAAGGTGGACATCCTATCGAGGACAGCCAATCACATCATAGGGCAGCAGTAATCTCTGATGTGTTTTGGTGCATAAAGCTGAGTTGGGTCTAGGGTTATTTAAACTTGCGTGGAGTCTCTTCTGCTTGCTGGGGGATGAGGTGGGGTGGGAAGATGGCACAAATGAGCTGATACCTGGGCTGCATGGATATTTATCCTGATACTGCTTAACATACATTCCAGGACTATTTAGCTTGAAATGCATGTTTTAGAAGGGACAGAGAAAGAATTAAAGATATGGAATGAGATCCAGGGACCCAGCACCTTCTAGGAAAGTGTCATGACTCTGGTGTCGAGCCGGTGACAGGCTGTGCACAGCTTTACCCCTGAGGTTTCCACAGATAACAGTGAGGCAGATGTCGTACAGAGGAAGAAGCCTACACGAGGAGTTGGGAGGCTTGGGTCTGAGTCTTCATTCTGCTGATTTTGTGTATGTTTGGACAAAAATACAAGTTTTTAAGGAGTTCTATAAATACATGTGTGTGTATTAGCAACAAATTAAAAATAATACTTCTAAGTGTCTGTTTTTCATACTTCCATGCACAGAAGAATCCTTGAGGGGTTTGTTCCAAATGTAGGTTTTTCAGGGTCTACCCCATGAGATTCTGGTTCAATAGTTCTGGAGTTTTAACCAGCTTGCAGGTCAGTCTGATTGAGGTAGTCTTTGGACTGAAAAATCCCTGCTGTAGACGAAGCAACTAAGATTGGGAGACAGATTCCATCCCAGTCAATGAACCTCTTCCAGCTGCTTAACTGGACCATGGCACACTACAGGACTCTGGAGAGTCACATATTGGGGAGCTCTGGAGAGTAAAGGAGCAAATGGCAGAATGGGTCTTCTCCAAGATGGCGGGATCCTCTCTAAGGCAAGAAGGGTCTTCTCACCTGCTCATACCCAGGTGGGAGAGAGAAAACTGAGAAGGCATCAGCCAACCAAACAGAAGACGAGATGCTGCACATTTCTTGAGAAAGTCAGACATGGTTCCCTCCTCTTCCTCCTCCTCCTCCTCTTCTTCTTCTTCTTTTGAATTAGCGTCTCAAGCTGTCACCCTGGGTAGAGTGCTGTGGCAGCACAGCTCACAGCAACCTCAAACTCTTGGGCTTAAGCAATTCTATCGCCTCAGCCTCCTGAGTAGCTGGGACTATAGGGACCCACCACAATGCCTGGCTATTTTTTTATTTGTGTTGTTGCAGTTGTCATTGTTGTTTAGCTGGCCTGGGCCCGGTTTGAACCTGCCAGCCTCTGTGTTTATGGCTGGAGCCCCACCCCCTGATCTATGGGTGCCGGCAGACATGGTTTCTTCTTCATACATGGTCTCTTCCTTGGGAGAATTTGTAGGTTGGGGGCTAAGCTGACAAATGTGGAGAAGAAGAGGTCCAGGTCACTGAAGGAGCACTTTCTTAAAGTGCAAAGGGACAGAGGACCAGGCTCAGGGCACACAGTGATAAGAGAGAGAGAGAGAGAGCCCTGCAATGGGGGTTAGGGTTAGAGCTATGCAGAGAAGACTCCACTCTTGTCCAAAGATGGCTAAATAATGTTCAATGCAAACTTAAATAGGTTCCTAAATTAAAGTTCAATGCCAATCTAAATGGTAAACTTCAGAGTTCTCTCACCAGCCCCAACATACTCAATAATTCTTTTTTTCCGCAAACAGACTATTTGCATTTGACCAGGAATGGAAAGGATTGCATCCAAACATGTGGTCAGTTCAAATGACAGGTTGAAGTTAATAAAATAAAATGTAATGTGGAATAAGATGTCAACATCATTAATCATCCAGGAAATGCAAACTGAAAAATAACAGTGAAATACAGCTTCACCTTGGTTAAGAAAAGTAAAATAAAAAAAGACAAGCAATACCGAATGCTGATGAGGATGTAGAGAAATCAGGGATGCTCAGACCTTGCTGGGGGGTGGTGGTGCAAAATGGTGCAGGCCCTATGGAAAATGGCATGGTAAACAGGCAGTTCCTCAAAAAGTTAAATATAGAGAATAGTTACCATCAGACCCGGCAGTTTCACTCCTAGGTATATATCCCAAAGAATTGAAAACATACATCCTCACAAAGACCTGCATGAGAATATTCATGGCATAAATATACATGGTAGCCAAAAGGCGGGAACCAGGCAACTGTCCATCAACTGATGAATGAATAAAGACAATGTGATATGTACACACAGTCCAATATTATTTGATCATAAAAAGAAATGAACTTTTAATACTTGTCACCACATGGATGGACCTCGAAAATACGAAACAAAGTGAAAGAAGCCAGTCACAAAAGACCACACAGGGTCTGATTCCATTGATCTGAAATGTTCATAATGGGCCAGTCTAGAGAGGCAGAAAGTAGACTGGTGGTTTCCAGGGGCTGGGGTGAGCAATGATGGCTGACTGCCAGTGGGAACAGGTTTCTTTGGGGGGTGAAGAAAATGTTCTGGAATTTGACAGGGAGGATGGTCACACAACTCGGTGAGTGCACTAAAGCCTACTGAACGGTACACTTTAAAAGGGTGAATTTGATGATATATGTCTTACACAGGCTGGCCATAAAGTTCATGTGCAATTTAAAATTGCACACTATTTAAAACTGCACATACGCTTTAGAGCTACCCTGTATTTTGATAAAGCTATTTAAAAAAAAAATCACTCACCTTCCATTAAAGAATGTAATAAGGACAAAGATGTGGTGGTGCCTTTGGATTCAGAATGCAATTGGGCTGAAGGATGTCTCCTTTGGCCTGACAGCCTTGACCTTATTTTACTTGGGTGACAGCCTCTGGCTTCTTTTGTAGAACGAGCTGGGCCCTGTTCTGTGTGCTTCCCTGATGAAAACGTTGTTTACCTCTCACCAAGGGGCAAATCACCCTAGCTGAGCTCACTTAGTCGCTGGCTTGGAAATGACCCCACCCAATCCTTGTCTTCCCGGCTCCTGTTCTCTCCCTCAGTACAGCCCACAAGTCTTCTGCTCACGTGTCCTCACCACAGATACCAGATCACAGAACGGTGGGTGAGAGGTCTTTGGGGTCACCTCTGCCAGATTTGGGGGTGTCCAGAGCCTTTTGTTGGGACTGAATCATTCTCAAGAGAGCACTGGACATTTTCCAGCTGCGATCCCAGGGGCTGACTCCTTCCCTCTCCTTAGGTTCGGGCACAGTCTTCTAATAGACCTCTTTTCTGCCTAGGGCAGCAAGAATTGGTTAAACGAAGTCGGTTGCAAAGGTAAAGTTCAACTGGTACAGTGAGTCAATGTGTATCAGCATTAATAATAATTATCAGACTACAGGGTTATAGCACCCTCCTGAGCATTGTTTAATTCAACCTCACAGTAGCTTTCGGAGGTAGGTGTGATCTTTGCTCCATTTATACATGAAGGAACAGAGCTGTTAGGTAAATTTCACAAGGCCATCCAACTAATAAGAGTTGGAATTAGGGTTCAAACCCAAGTCTCCCTGACTGCTGAATAGTATGGATGGCTGCCCAGTGCAGAGGGGGACCCGAGGCCACCATGACTCAGAAGCTCTCCTAAGGCCTTGGTTTCAAGAGTTGGGCCTGCATGTAGGACTCTTCTAGCAGAGCTCCCCTCCCTATTGCATACCTGAACCACCTGGACCTTTACAGCTGCTGATTCTTAGACTGTACTGCCCTGGTCTGGGATGCTGCTAGGCTCTGGGATTTTTTCCCCCCAGTTTCCTAGGGGATTTTAATGTGTGGCACTGTCCAGCTCTGTTCTAGCTTGTAAACATTGAAGGGTATATACCTTACACCTGTCAAGCTTATTAAACTGCAGGATCTGATGCAGGAGGTCTGGGAGAGGGCTTGTAACGAGCTCCAGGTGACCCCGAGTACAAAGGCGACCTCAAGCAGGTGTTTCCCTGCTCAGAGAGGTGAGCTGGCTGCATCAGCATCACCTGGGAGCTGGGTAGAGACTCAGACTCCCAGCCTTCACCCAGGTCACCCAGACCTGCAGGATCTGAAAGTGAATGCCTGCAAGAGCCCGGGGATGTTTGTGCATAGCCAGAGAAGCTTGGTGAGGCCCAGTGGACGTCTAAAGGAGCCTCCTGAACTGCAGGGCTGCCCCAGAGAGAGGGCGGAGCTGCCCGAGTTTCCAGGGCAGAGCTTTAAGAAGGTGAGGAGGCCTCTCTTTGGTGCAGTGGTGGAGGCAGGTCTCCCTGGGCTGTGGGGAAAGCGCAGGGTGTCTAATAATGGCAGAAGGGGTTCAAACCTTGTCAGGATTCAGTGACATCTGTGGTCTCCCCACCACTCTGCAACTCTGACTCTAGAGGCTGAAGTGGCATAATGGACGGGTCACATGGACACACGGTCAGTGACTGAGGGTCTGACGTGAGAGGCATCTGAATTTGGGTTTGAGGGCAGGAAAAGTGCAGTATCTGGGATTAAAACTGATAAAATCAATTGAATATGGGAAGGAGAGCTAAGCGCCTTCCCCAAACATACATAGCAAGAGGCTCTGGACACCCCCAAATCTGGCAGAGGGGAGCCCAGAGGCCTCTGCCCCCTCATGCTGTGATGATCTGGTATCTGTGGACATGTGAGCAGAAGACCTGTGGACTGTACTGAGTGAGAGATGAGGAGCCCTGAAGATAAGGATTGGGGTGGGGTGATTACCGCGCACCAGCTGGAAGAGAGAGCTCTGGTTCAGGCGGCCTGGTGCTGGACCTTTGGACAGAAACTGTGACAGGAAAGGTAGACAGCAGTACCGTGGCTTCCTTGTGTGGAAGGACTAGAACCAGGTTATTTTAAGCAGCTCAGGATCCTTGTGAGGAACTGCGGAGAAGAAATCTGGGCCCCAGCCTTCCCCCTCCCCCGCCCCCATGTCAGCAGCCTTACTTTCTAGACCTTTCTTCTTGACTTCACTTTTTGTGTGACTCAGTTTCTCTCTGTTAGTGGAAAAAAGGCTGAACTCCAAAATAATTTAATAATGTTTATTCTGAGCCAAACATGAATGATTTCTGGCTCAGGGATCCACAAATCTGAGAAGTCTTGAGTAAGTGGTCCCAAGGCAGGTGGGCTACAATTTTGTTTTATACATTTTAGAGAGACAGAAATTCAGAGGAAATCATAAGTTAATACATAAAAAGTGTACATTGGTTTGACCCCCAAAGGTAGGCGATATTGAAACAGGGGGTGGGGAAGCTTACAGGTTATAGGTAGGTTCAGGGATTTTTTTTTTTTTTCTGTAACTAGTCAAAGAAATAAAGCTTTAAAGACTCAGAATCAATAGAAAGGAATGCTTGAGTTAAGTTATATAAGGGGGAGTCTTCTAATTAGAGCAAGCACAATATTCTCAAAGTGGCCTGTTAAGCAAATTGATGGTGTTTAGGCAATAACTTAAGCTTTGCCTTGCTTGGCCTTAGGTTAAGGTGACCAGATTTTAACATTGGTAAAGTGGGACACCATTGACAGTGGGGTGGGGGTGGGAGGAATTCTTAATTGAAAAATTGGTCTATATGGACCAACAAAAATTTTCATAGAATGCAAAAATAGTATTGTAATATATTTTTTTAAATTTCAACATAAGTACAATTTACAAATATAATACATTAAAAAATACGTATAGTATTATTTTATTCTTTGGCATATTTCTCATTGAATTCTAACAATGGATCAATAATGTGAACTTTGATAAGCAGTTCTTGATAATCAGTTCTCAACAATTATTTGTTATTAAAGTTTAACATTATAAAATTAACAAAAATAATATAAAACTCATATCCTGGCAAAATAGCCACATGGCAGCTGAAAACCATCTATTCCCTTCCCATTCTCCCGCTGTTCCCTAGCTTGTCATGCATTCTTTCCAAAAATCAGGACTTTTTAAAAATGCCACAGGACATGGGACAAATTGTTAAAAATCAGGACTGTCCCGCCAAAAGTGGGATGTCTGGTCACCTTACCTTAGGTCCAGTTTTAGTCCAAATTCCAAAACAGAGGGTGTATAAGGAGGCAAGTCCGACCTTCCTTCCCTTCATGGATAGGAGCTCTGTTTTAAGGTTTTTCTGGGATTCCCTTGGCCAAGAGGGGTCTATTCAGCCAGTTGGTGGTGGGAGGGCCTTAGGACCTTACTTTTGGTTTACATTTTTGGGCTTCTCATCTGTCAGCTTGTTGCTCAGCCTCTTGGCAGCTTTTACAGCCCCAGGAGGCAGCTGGGAGAGAGGCTGGAGTCAGCCCAGCAGGAATGGGCCAACGATGCACTCAGGCTCTTTCAGCAACAAACTGACCAAGTCATGGATTCATTTCACAGGCCCTGCTCACAGACAAGGGTGCTTTATGTTTTGCTAGCCAGGCCCTGGGAGAGCTAAGTCAGAAAGAAAAAAGGTTATTGTTTGCTAGAGCCCTCTGGCTTTTGGCCATCTTTTAGTTGAGTGTAATAATCCCAGGACTCGAGTCACTGATTTCATTTACTTTCTGGTAGGTTTTGCTGCGGGCTTATCTTGGAGGGCTCATGAGGAACTGACCGCATACACAGAGCTATGTGTCCTGTGGGCACCCAAAGTGGAGTGACTGAGATGACAGTCCTGTTGCAGCTGCTGCATGAGTTGTTTCCAGTTGCTGTAGCCCTGATCAGGGGATGCTCTTCACTCGTGGTTTTTGTTTCCTGCCCCAGTTGCAGAGTGGCATGGAACTGGCTTCTCGGTCCACCCTGTAGAGGAGGAGCACTGTGTCTCTAGAGCTGGTCTTTGGTACTTCTTCATCTCAGGCGCTCAGCTCTGCTGACAATGAAACCCCATAGCTCTCCCTGAACTAGCTATACAACTGCCGTTTGCCAGGGGCACTGCCACAACATCTGTAAGAAAACACACTTAAAGAGAACTCTTGAAGAATATTCTATTACTCACTCTATTTTTCTAAATCAGAGATGACTGCAATAGTCTCTTAGATGATCTCACAGGGCGTCCACAAGTCAGCACAATCTTCCCAGTCCAGAAGCCTGGGACTAAAAAGTGAAGATTTGTTCAGGACCTAAGAGTCATTAACCAAATTGTAGAAGACATTTGCCCAGTAGCTCCCAATCCTTATATTCTGTTCACAGCTCTGACTGGTGAATTTGCTATTTCATAGTCTTAGATTTAAAAGGTGCTTTCTGGCCAGATGTGGTGGCTCATGCCTGTAATCCTAGCACCCTGGGAGGCCAAGGTGGAAGGTTCTCTTGACCTCAGGAGTTTGAGACCAGCGCAAACAAGAGCAAGACCCCATCTCTACTGAAAATAGAAAAACTAGCTAGGCCTAGTGGTATATGCCTATAGTCCCAGCTACGCAGGAGGCTAAGGCAGGAGGATTGTGTAGTTCAAACTCTTGGGTTTGATGTTGCTGTGATCTATGGTGATGCCACAGGAGTCTACCCAGAGTGGCAGAGTGAGACCCTGTCTCAAAAAAAAAGTGCTTTCTTTTAAATTCCTTCCTCAAGGTTTCTAAAACTTTCCTACCATCTTTGGGGAATTCCTTGCCAAAGACCTCCAAAACATCCAGGTAAAAAAGATGGGACTTTCCTGCAATATGCCGATGACATATGAGTCGCTGACATTATGAAAAAGGCATCTATCAGAACGGGATATATTGACTCTAAACTTCCTGGCTGAGCGAGGATACATGGTATCCAAGGAAAAGGCTCAAGTTTCAAAGCCTTCAGTTAAACATTGAGGGTTTGCGCTTTCCCAAGAACAGAGGAACCTGCTTCCTCAATAGATCAGCTAGACCTGTGACTTCACAACAGCTGTAGGGCTTCTTAGGTATGGCCCAACTCTGCTATATGTGGATTCCTAACTCTGGGCTTATTGCTAAACCCCTGTATGATGCCTTAAAGCAGCAGTCTCCAACTGTTTGGGCACTAGGGATCAGTTTCACGGAAGACAATTCTTCCCCGCAGGTGGTAGGGGTTGGTGGGATCTGACAGGAGGTGGAGCTGAGACGTGATGTGAGAGATGGAACCAGCTGTAAATATAGATGAAGCTTCTGTGGCAGTTCACCCCCTGCTGTGCAGCCCAGGTGGTCCAGAGCCTGAGCGTGTAGGACAGCAGCCTTAAATGGAGGAGTTAACAATCCTCAGAGTGGACTGGGGCCGGTCAAAGGGCCTTTTAAAATATTAAGGTAAAAGCTGTTTTTTTTTTTTTTTTTTGCAGTTTTTGGCTGGGGCTGGGTTTGAACCCACGACCTCTAGGCATATGGGGCCAGTGCCCTACTCCTTTGAGCCACAGGCACTGCCCCCAAGGTAAAAGCTGTTAACTGCTCTAGCATTGGGGCTCTCAGAAATTTAAAAAAAAAACAACACCTTTTTCTCTTTTCTACCTGAGAAACAAAGAATGAGTTTGGGAGTGTTAACTCGGGGTTTGGGAAATATAAAAAGACCTGTTGCTTATTTTTCAAAACAATTGGACATTGTTACAAGGGGTGGCCCTCTTGTCTTTGGGCTGTTGTGGCCACATATGACTGGGGTCAGGGAACAGAACAGAAAAGCTTACCTTAGGCCAGCCCACCACTGTGCATACCCTCCTTGTGTACTTCCTGACTTGACCAAGAAGGATCTGGCTGACCTCCAGGAAGCTTAGCAGGCCATCTTTCTAGACAATCTAAATGTAACATTGAGAGCAGTCTCTACTTTAAACTCTGCCACCTTACTTCCTCAAATGTCATCTGAACCTATGAGTGACTGTTCACAAATGATTGAACCAGTTTATTCCAGCTGACTGGGACTGACAGGTATACCCCTGGGAAGTCCAGAATTTGACATGTTTACTGATAGAAGTAGTTTATGGATCAGGGACAATGGAGGGCAGGTACATAATGGTGACTCATCAACAAACATTATAGGAAGAAGTGCTTCCCCCTGGGGCATCAGCAAGAAGTCAGAATGAATAGCGCTCCTCAGGGCACCAATGGCCATTTAAGTGAGCTCCAGGTATACCGTTTCTGGAGAGAAAGGAACTCCTAATCTCTGATAATAAAACAAACACGAAGAAATCCTAGCCTTGCTAGCTGCTGTTTTGTCCACCAAGAAAGTAGCTACAGTGCGTTGCCATGCACTTGGGCAGGCAGATAGACAGTCTGGTAGCAAGGGGCAATCAACAAAGGAAATGTCAAAATAAAAAGGCTCCCAAGACTTTACTGATGCCTTTCTTGCCTGAAATAGATCTTGGCCCTGAAACTCCCATAGACTCAGAGAAATACCTAAAAAGAACACTCGATTTGGGGGGTCTGACCCTGACCACAGGACTCAGGATAGGTGGGTATGCAAGAGACAAGAACCATTCTGGTACTCAAATATCTTATGAATGATAAGATGCAACCCATGAATGAAGAGATGCCACCTCACAGTGGCTGCAAAAATATATTGCTGGTCCATATAGTTTAAAAAAATCCAGAAAGTTATGGAAAAAATGTATCCTCTGTGCTTAAAACAGTCCTAAAACTAGCCTCCCCCCACCCTGCACTAAGAATTCAGACCAGGGCTAACAGGCCAATTAAGGACTGTCAAATTGATTTCACTTGCCAAGGATAGCAAGCATTTTCGAGCATCCTACTTGTTTTAGTGGATAACTTCTTGGGCTAGATGGAGGCCTTTTCCTGCAAGACAGAACTTCTGAAGTAAGTCATTGAGGTCTTAATACAAGACGTTATTCCTTGGTTTGGAGCACTGGTTTCCACCCAGAGTGACAGTGCTGCTCCTTCATGACCCCCAAAATTGAGGAGGGTCACATTTGAAGTACCCTTCTTGGGAAGCTATGAACCAACACCAGCACCTAGTCTGTCCTTCCAAGCAATTTTGAAACTCTTTTCCTGGAATGGCCATCAGAGCCATCATCAAATTACCCTTGATGTCCTGAATGTCACCAAGATGTCTTCTTTTCAATATTTCCTTTATCTTCAGATAAAGAAAAAAGTCATTGGGGGGCCTATCATTTCCTAGCTATTTACCTAAAATAAATAAAATCGTATGCCAAGGAATTAGATACCACTAAATATACACAATCCATAGGTCTGACTCTCTGCTGTTCGTAAATTTACTTCCAGCAGGTGGTGGTTCCCACCAGATGTTCTGCTACACTGGATTGGGCCTGAGTACTACTAAAGACCTGCAGAAATCAACATCCTGACAACCAACTAAGGCCCCAGTGGTAGGAAGGGGCCCTGTGAAGACTTGCTGGTGGCCCACTCCTCTGTCAACCTTGTGTGAGTCAAGCCCTGGCTTCATGGTAGTTGAGTGAAGCCAGCCCCCTGCCTGACGCCTTGTCCAGCAGGAAAAAAAAAAAATTGGGTTCTCAGGAGTGGACGAGCAAGCTCCTATCAGACCTTAAGTATCTCTTCAAAAGAAATCCTAGATAATGTCCTGCCTTTTAATAAGAGTTCAGTAATATGGTCTGCTGATTGTAATCATTATTTTGAGCACTATAGGAATCTTTATCATTATTGCTGTCTTAACAGCCTACACGTAGAAAGTTCCTATTTATTGGGACATTTTGTGTCCCCATTCTGTATTCATCCTGATGACAAAAGGTCCCAGCCTTTGCCTTAGAGATTAGAAAGAGGGTTGCCAGGAGGATACCAGGCCAGTTGGTGGTAAAGCCTTTGAGGAATAATCGTTCCTAGCTAGGGATTTTACACTAACGTGGACATGATCAGAAACTTGTCTGTCACCCTGGGGTTAACTGCTGAGGAAACAATAAAAAAACTTACGGCCCAGCAGACGACCAATCAGCCTTAGATTTCCTGTTGGCTGCACAAGGAGAGTTGGTGCAGTATTAAATATCACCTGCTGTGCCTGTATAAATACCTCAGGAAAAAAGGTTTCCCAACAAGCTACATGACTACAACAGGTTCATACTAGTGACCCAAGATTGACTGGTTCTCAGGGTTATATGCCTGACTTCCTCGTGGTTTCAGATAAGCTTCACAAAGCCTTTTAAAGTTGGGACTCTCTCTCCTTCTGATAAGGCTCCTTGTTTACCTTCCCATCTGCTGCTTCCTTACATATTGTACTAAAGCAGCAGATAAGAACACCAGTGTCTTTTTAATGAAAATGTTGGGTCCACAACCAGGCACTCAATGAATATCTACAGACAACTGCAAAGTGGTTTCTTTTCTCTTACCCCAGGTCCAACCCCAGCAGAAGAAAGCCAGAGCAGTCATCAACCCCTTTCCACCCTATTAGCCCACACCTCAGGAATGAGATATAATCAAGTCCAGGGGGACTGAAACCACCTGTATTCAAATAATGTTGAGCCATAAGGTAAAAGCAGTAACAAAAGTCTGATTTCTGTGAAAGTATGAATATAGAAGTTTAACCAATCATTATTTCTGATCTTCCTTACTGCTATAAATAACTTTTTACTGCTAAATGGCACATATCCTCCCTGATAGGTGCAAGACTTGTGACTTCCACCATTGCTTCTATATATAGACTTGCTATTGTAAAGCCTAAGATTGGTCTTTGAGATATTTTTCTGAGTCTGAATTTGGGAGGACCCACTGATGTCAAGCACAGGAATGGAACCAACAAGCCTTGAGGCCTCCTACCCAGGAAATCTCCCAACTGAGAAGATGATTTCTGCTTCCCACCCCTATGAATTCATCCCCAGCCCTTCATTTCCCAAACTACCTTTAAAAACAGCCTCCACGTTTTCAGGGAGATAGATTTGAGAAATTACTCTCATCACCTCACCTGGCACCTTGCAAAAAGAAAACTCTTTCTCCACGACCACACCTGCTGTCTCTGAATATTGGCTTTCACTAAGTGGTGGGCAAGGGAGGGACCTGGCTGGGCTATAACATTCCTTTATCTCATATTTATTACTCCTAGTTTTTGTTATCTTAGTGTATTTTATGTATCTTTCAATTAAATCCTCTTTTCAGGATAAGCTCGCATGAGAGCAAACTGAATGAATACTCACTTACTCAGACTCTAGGAAAGTAAAAAGTCCTAGAGAAATAGAGTCGTTTCTTTCTTTTTTAAAAAAATAAACACCCTTCAACTCAAAGGTGCCACATCCAGTGGGCGTCACTGGAAATTGAAAGAGAAATAGAAGTGGGAGAGAAATACAACTGGAATCTGAGAGGCGGGAGAGGAGATGGAAGAGGCTAAAGAGGAAGGTGGAAACAGGGTGGGAATGAGGGAGGGGATGACATAGCTTGTACCCAAAGCAGAATGAAATATTTCTTCCTAAAGAACTGGATTCCATCTCTCTTTAGAAAATATCAGACTCCAAATGGCACATTAAAAAAACCACTCTAAGAGTGACCTGGCTGACAGGTGCCATGCACACGTGTGGAGGGAGGCGTAGCTTCTCCTATGTACTGGAGAGCGTCTAATGGTGTATTGTCTCAGAGTGCATATGCGTGGAAGCCTGCAGCAAACGACTACACCATCCTATGAGGCAGTTCCTCACTAGTGAGTCCCCAGACCCCCATAGTTCATTGCTCAGCGACTTCATATTTGCAGTCAAGGCAAATTCAACTGTGGGCTCAGCCATGTATGTATGCTGGACAAATGCAGTTGTGCAACTGACAATGACCTCTCTGCTTCCCATCCCTATGAATTCAGGGGTGAACCAGGGGCAGGTTGTTCAGTGAAATTACAGAGGAGAGGTAATAATTGCTTCTAATCTGATTCCATCCCCATAGCAAAGTCCTTACTCTACCCAACTCCACGCTCTGCGACATTTACTGAGACACAGAGTCAATATTGAACCTTGCCCCTATTCAGGCTTCACTGTTAGCATGAATATTCCTCTGGTGTCCTCCTGGTCATTTCCTGATATCTGGAAGCCTTTATGATGATCACTAGCAATTGCATGACTCAGATTTGTCCAGAAACTCTTCTCAGCTTAGGTGAATGATTCTGTTACTTTTCCAGATTGGTTCTCTTCCTGCTTTCATTAAACATATGTGTGTGTGCACACATACCCCTATACCCTTCCAGATTTAAAAAGAATTCCTGAAAGGAGGTGGCCCATTAACCTACTTGAGTTTTTCTTGTCTTTTCTTTTGGCAGGTAAGTGAGTAAACTACAGCATGTTATTCCATCTCTCTGTGGTCAGAATTCAGTAAAAAAATACCAAGCACCTTCTATGTCTCACATAGCAGGTGTAGGTGCTGAGGACACAGCAGTGAACAAAACAGACCATCTCTGCCCCTTAAGGAGCAAAATTTGCTGTGCGGGAAGACTGGCAATAAAATAAATAAGTAAAGTAAATGGTGACAAGTGTTATGAAGGTAAATGAGCTAGGAAAGGGGAAAGGCATGCATGTATGCATGGAGGGACATAGCTTTCAAGTGAGTGACCACCAAAGTTTCCATGTGCTGGTGACATTTGAAGGGATGAGCCATTTAGGTAACTGGGGAGGAATGTTGGAGTCATGGGGACATACATATGAGCACAGACCCAAAGGAAGGAGGTGATAATGTGCCAGGAATAGCCAAGAGACTCATGACCAGAGCTGCTGGACAAAGGTTAGAAGAAGTGGTCCAACAATTGGAAGAGGTCGAGGGACATTATGTTGGGTCTTGCAGGGAATTTGGCTTTGGCTGAGATAGGAACCATTAGAAGGTGAGCAGAGGAGTGTGTGATTTGACTTATATTTTAGCTCCTTCCCTGTAGCTGCTTTGTGGAGAACAGTCAGCAACAAGGCCAGAAGCAGGGGGCCCAGCCAGCTAGATAGATGATGGCACAGCCTCAGAGTGGTGAGGTTGGTTGTTGGTAGTAGGAACTTGAGTGTCAAGAGATGGAACTTGAACTTGGCTTGATCCAAAGTAATGAGAAGTCATAGAAGATGAGGGTGGGGTTGGAAATTTGTATAATCTGAAATGCCCATTCTGTGCCTTGTGGGAATAGGTGTATATGTTTGAGAATTTGCCTTGAGATAACATTTTATTTTCTTTTTATTGTTGGGGATTCATTAAAGGTTCACTGAGATAACATTTTAGAATATAATTGTCCAAAGGGCACAAAGACTGTCCAGCCCAACCCTGTTAGTTTGATAAGGAAACCAGCGCCCAGGAAGAGGAGAGGAGCTTTCTCCCAGGTTATATCATCATTAGCACACACACTAACCTGAGTCACGGGAGACCCAGGCCATGCCATGCAAGGGACTGAATGATGCTCTAGCTTTCCTGTCAACTTGCCAGTGGTCTGTAACATTGCAGCTTGGAGAAGTACTGAATTCAGCTTTAGGAGGTCAGAGTTCTAATTCCAGCTTTGCCCCTGGCTGAGGCTCCCACACTGGCAATTGCCTTACAGTAAAATGAAAAATAGAGTCTATGGGTTCATTCTACACTTTGATGATCTGAATGATGTTTGTGAAAAGCCCCTTTGTACATATTAACTCACTTAGTTGTTTCACTGTAATTGTAGATGGAAGAGATGTTACAGATGAGGAGTTAGGATTTGGAGAACAGTTAAGTAATTATAAAGCAGAACCCATTTAGGCACATGGCTTGTGCCTGTAACACTAGCACTTTGAGAGGCTGAGGAGAGGATCACTTCAGGCCAGGAGTTTCTGACTAGGCTGAGCACTACAGTGAACATTTCCTAAAAACATTTCTTAAAAAATTAGCTGAGCATGTTAAAAAATTAGCTGGGCATTACACACACTATAGGTGGTGTGTACCTATAGTCCCAGCTATTCCTTTGGGAGGCTGAAGCAGAAGGCTCATTTGAGCTCAGGGGAGTGAGAAGATTACAGTGAGTTATAATGCTGGCACTGCACTCTGACTTGGGCAACAGGGCCAGACTCTGTCTCAAAAAAAAAAAAAATCAGTTTCTCATATGTATGTGGTTTATTTCTAGACTCTCTTCTGTTCTAATGATCTACTCGTCTATCTTTATGCTGCTTATGTTTTGATTATTATCGCTTCATAACAAATCATGAAATCAGGTACTATTGGCTCTTTAATTTTTTTTTTTTTTCAAAGTTGTTCTGGATAATCTAGGTCCTTTCCATGAATTTTAGAGTAAATTTTAGAATCAGCTTGGCAGTTTCTACAAAAAAGACAGCTGAATTTTGGACTGGGATTGATTGCTTTGAATCTATACATCAGTTTGGAAAGCTAACATTAATTGTTGCTTTGACCTTTTTTTCTGATAATCTTAGGAGCTTGAAACACTTTGGGTCTATTTATACCCCACCAGACTTACATGCTATCGTTGTCAAATATTTCACTTCTATGTGCATTTTAAACCCACAAGACGTTGCTATTCTTATTTATCATTTAAATTTACTGTGTTTTTTCTTTGTTCCTTCCTGTTGTTTCTGTGCTTCCACCTGACATTAATTTTTCTAACTTGATGATTACTCCTTAGCGTTTTCTTTAATATGGCTCGCCAGTAACATTTGTTTAATTTGTGCCTAAAAATTATTTTACTTTCATTCTGGAAGGCTACTTTCACTAGTTAAAGAATTCTAGGTTGGCAGTTATTTCTTTTCTGAAGTTTGGTGTTATTTTCCCATCTCCAGTGTCTATCATTAGGTTGAAATATTAACTCTGAGTCTAAATGCTATGAAAACAGTGCGTCCCCTCCCCACCTGGAGTTGCTTCTAGATTTCAAAATTGTCTCTTTGCCTTTGGTTTTCTGCAGTTTTCCTATCATGTGTCTTGGTAGGAGTCTCTTTTTATTTATTCTGTTTGAGTCTTACAAGGCTTCTCAAATCTTGAAAAAAATGTTTTAAATCAATTTTGGAGGGTTCTAGGTGCTGTCTTTTTGACGGCTGATTCTATTCCATTGTTTCTCTCCTGTCCTTTGGGGACCATAAGTAAATCTAAGTGAAATCTTTGCACAGTGTTATCGTTTTTTTTTCTCTCACCTTTCATCTATTTTTATTCTTTAAATTTATTTTCTTCAGAAGCGGTGGTGTTCTACTTATAATAGTTTGTGAGAGCCTATTATTAAATTTTGTAGTATAAAGAAAATTTGTGAGCTGGTTGTTAGACCCTTGGTAACTTGGCATGTGGCATGATATGGAAGTATTTGTACCATGGAAATCGGCAAACAGTACAAATTAGCCCCACTGCCCCAGCTGCTTTACCAGGACACCATCGCTTCAGACTAACTCCTGATTTACAGATTTTCTCTGCAGTTGCACCTGATCTGATGGCAAATGTATTTATTGAGTTCTTGATTTTTTTTTTTCAGTCAATCAGACCTATAGCTGATTGCGTTCTTTATTTTAACTGTCACATGTTTCAGTCTCAGAATTTCTAATTCTAATTTTCCAAATAACTTAGTTTTCTTAAAGTTTCCAGTTCTCTGCCAATATGTTTGATATTATCTTTTATCTAATTGGTCATGAGAAGCCGAGAAATCTTAGAGTCAGTGTCTGACAGTTCCAATCATACTGGCATCCTTGGTGAGTCTGTTTTAATTATCCATAGCTTCTGATAGCTTCTGCATACATTTTGTGGATTTATCTCCCTTATATGCTTGATTCTTTGATTGTGCTATATTTAAAAATCCTTCTGTTAAAGTAATTTGAGGCTTAGTAAAATATTATTTTTCCCAGACACAATTTTCATTTGTCTGCCATCTGTCTGGGGTTTGCCTTTGTCCAAGGTGTGATTGTCTTGGTCACTCAGTCAACGACGCCTGCAGTGTTTTGACTCTTAAGGTGCAGCTCGGGAGCCAAAGCACAAATCAAGCAAGGTGTGTTGACCGAGTTCACCACTTTTGTCATGAAATGTACCCTCATCCTAAAAGCTTATCTCCAATGTCCAAATTTTATAAATACCTGGATAGAAGCTGTTCCAAATGATAGGCTTACCTTACTGGATATTCATCCTTTCCTGAATAATGGCCCATAATACTATCAACTTTGCCATCACTGAAAATGGGAGTCTCTGTAGTTTTTTATGTGGTTAAAATTTTGAACTGTATAAAATATTCTTAAAATAAAAATGTCTTTTAAAAAGAGGATTAATTTTTTGAAGTAACTCAACTGTATTTCTCTGAATAATTAGTCTGCAGCTAAAGCTCTTTTTTTTTTTTTTTGAGACACAGTCTCACTATGTTGTCCTCAGTAGAGTGCTGTGACATCACAGCTCACAGCAACCTCCAACTTTTGTGCTTAAGCGATTGTCTTATAGCTGGGACTATAGGCACCCATCACAATGCCCGGCTATTTGTTGTTGTTGTTATTGTTGTTATTTTTGTTTAGCAGGCCTGGGCCAGGTTCGAACCCACCAGCCCTGGTGTCTATGGCTGGTGCCCTAACCACTGTGCTATGGGCACCAAGCCTGTAGCAAACGCTCTTGATTTCATTAAATGGTTGTTCCAGGTGTAGAAATTCTAAAGGGAATTATAGTCATATTTTGCTTAACAATAGAGAAATGTGTATAGTATGAGAAATGTGTCCTTGGGTGATTTCATTGTTGTGCAAACATTATAGAGTATATTCACACAAATCTAGATGGTCTAGCTTACTATACCCCTGGGTCATATGATATAGCTTATTGCTCCTGGTCTATAAACCTGTATAATATATTACCATACTGAATCCTGTAGGCAATTGTAATATACCGGTAAGTATTTGTGTGTCTAAATATAGAAAAGGTACAGTAAAATATGGTATAAAAATTTGAAAATGATATACCTTTTTTATGTGTCTAGGGCACTTACCATGAATAGAGCTTGCAGGATTGAAGGTTGTTCTGAATGAGTCAGTGAGTGAGGGGTGAGTGAAAGGTGAGGGGCTAGGACAATACCTCACACTCCTCTAAACTTTATAAACAATGTACACTTAGGCTACACTACATTTATAAGAAAAACTTATTTCTTCCATAATAAATTAACCTTAGCTTACTGTAACGTTTTTATTTTATAAGCTTTTTCATTTTAAAAAACTTTTTGACTCTTGTAACGACACTTAAAACACAAACACATTGTACAACTGTAAAAAATATTTTCTTGGCTGGGCACAGTGGCTCATACCTGTCATCCTAGCACTCTGGGAGGCTAAGGCAGGTGGATTGCATGAGGTCACAAGTTTAAGACCAGCCTGAGCAAGAGTGAGGACCCTATCTCTACTAAAAATGGAAAACTGAGGCAAGAGGATTGCTTGAACCCAAGAATCTGAGGTTGATGTCAGCTATGACTCTACCAAGGGCAACAAAGTGAGACTCTGACTCAAAAAATATACGTATGTTCCCTTTCTTTATATCCTTATTTGCTAAGCTTTTTTCTATTTGTGATCTTTTTTCTCGTTAAGCTGCTTTGTTAAAAACTAAGACAGGAACACATGCATTAGCTTAGGCCTATACAGGGTTGGGATCATCCATATCACTGTCCTCTACTTCCACATCTCATCCCACCAGAAAGTCTTCAGGTGTGGTCATAGGCACAGAGCCGTCATCGCCTGTGATAACAATGCCTTCCTTGGAATACTTTCTCAGGACCTGCCAAGGATGTTTTACAGTTAAGTCTTTTTTTTTTTTTATATAAGTAGAAGCACACTCTAAAATAACAATAAAAAATATACTCAACCTATAAACCAGTCATTTCTTTTCAAGCATTATCTACTATACATAATTGCACATATTATACTTTTATACGGCTGGTAGTGGAGTGAGTGTGTCAACACCAGTATTACCACAGACTTGTGAGTACTGCATCGTGTTTGCTATATGATGTTACACAGCCATGGCATGGTCACTAGGTGATAGGAATGTTTCAGTTCCATAATAATCTTATGGGATTACTGTGCATATGGGCACACCTCGTGGACCCAAATGTTGTGTGGCATATGACCATAGTTGGCTGTAAGCATTATTTTCTTTTTCTTCCTCCTATAGGTGACTTGGGTAATCAATTTGTAGGTGGTGCATAAACATTGTTAATATACTAATATTATATGTTAATCTGTTTATATAAAAGGGGTAGAAAGCCAGATGTGTCCTACTTTTCTGCAAATTCTATTTAATGGAAATGTCCCATGTTCACTAGACATTGGTAATTTTATTTGTTTTTATTTTTTTGTAATTTTATTTTATTTTTTTTTTGAATTTTCAGATAGTAGCTCACTCTGTTGCCCGGGCTAGAGTACTGTGGCATCAGCCTAGCCCAGGACAACTTCAGACTCCTAGGTCCAAGCAATCTTCCTGCCTCAGCCTCTCTAGTAGCTGGGACTACAGGTGCCTGCCACAACACTGGGCTAATTTTTCTATTTTTAGTAAAGACGGGGTCTTGCTTTTGCTCAGCCTGGTCTCGAACTCCTGAACTCAAGCAATCCTCCTGTCTCAGCCTCCCAGAGTGCCAGGATTACAGGCATGAGCCACTGTGCCTGGCCTGGTAATTTATTTATTTATTTATTTTTTTGTAGAGACAGAGTTTCATTTTATCACCCTTGGTAGAGTGCTGTGGCATCACAGCTCACAGCAAGCTCCAAATCCTGGGCTTAGGCGACTCTCTTGCCTCAGCCTCCCAGGGACTATAGGTGCCCACCACAATGCCCAGTTATTTTTTGGTTGCAGTTTGGCCAGGGCCAGGTTCGAACGCGCCACCCTTGGTATATGGGGTCGAAACCCTACCCACTGAGCCACAGGTGCTGCCCTATTTATTTATTTTTTTATTGAGACAGAGTCTCACTTTGTTGCCCTTGGTAGAATGCCATAGTGTCACAGCTCACAGCAACCTCAAGCTCTTACGCTTAAGCGATTCTCTTGTCTCAGCCTCCCTAGTAGCTGTGAGAAGGTGCCTGCCACAATGCCCAGCTATTTTTTTCTTTTCTTTTCTTTTTTTTTTTTGAGACAGAGTCTCACTATGTCACCCTTCATAAAGTGCTTGGCATCATAACTCACAGCAGCCTGTAGTCCATAGCTGGGACTACAGGTGCCTGCCACAATGCTCAGCTATTTTTTGGTTGTAGTTGTCATTATTGCTTGGCAGGCCAGGGCTGGGCTCGAACCTGACAGCTCCGGTGTATGTGGCTGGCACCCTAGCCACTTGAGCTACAGGCACTGAGCCCTGGTAATTTATTTTTAAACAATGAACCTATGAATATTGAATGACCTCATACTAAAATTAAACGGCACAGAATTTATCTTTCTTTGAGCATGCATTATAATCCTGATGATAACCTTTAACTACATTGTACAGCTATGGCTGAAAATGCTAGAGGAGGTTGACCTAGTGACATGCCTATATCTTCTGTTTTGTAATTTATAGGAAAGTCCCAATATTACCTTCTCATTTGTTGTATCATAAAAGAATAAAGAACATGGTTTTTCTGGGGGTGAGGAAAGAAAAGTTATTCTTAAATTTTACTCCAAATAAATGAGAATGTACCAATTTAAAAATCAGTATTATTATTACTGCTGAGCTGATGAGGAAACTTGTGATAATAGAAGTCTAAGCGCTACCTGGCTGCTGACATCAGCGATGCCAAATTAACTCCAGGTTTCATGATAAACTCTGACGTCAGCAATTTCCTAAAAGTTGGAAAATAAACTATTGTTTTCTGATTTGAAAACACTTCAAATAAGTACCTTAGAGATGTTACTTTTTGGGGTTTAGTGAAGACAGGTGTGGGTTTTTTTTTTTTTTTTCTTACCATTTATTTATTTTGTTCTCTGAAAACTCTGCTAATTGTCTGAACTTAGAGAAAAGTGCTAGGCTTATCTAATACTCTTACTATTAGTTAATAAATTATAAATCATTCAAAATTACACGTGCCATTGTATAGGTATGAATTTTATTTTCATTCATTTATTTTTACCAATTCGGTATATAGCATATGAGTGTGCATTGTACTTGAGTATGTAATGTATCAGTTTCCTTGCATGACTGTAAGTGCTTGGACATTAAATGCAGCAGTTCTAAATTGGCAGGAGCATACACTTATTCACATAATTCTATTTTCTTCCTTATGTATTGCAAAGTTTGAGCCTCAGAATTTGAAACATTCACAGCTGAAAGATGCTTTTGAATCATTTTCAGCCGTGTATGGATGCCTGGTTGTTGTATCAGGTGGTCTCTTTTTCCTCCATAACTGTGCTTGCAATCTCAGTCTCTTCACCTTTATGAATTAAAATTATAATATCAGGGAAGAGTAAAAACTATGGGGGATGTCGTCTGCGTTTTTTAGAAGGATGTTGTCTCTAACTGAATTACATAATGCTGGAAATTAAATGGCTTCTCTTGAAAGCCCCCTGAATCCCTTAAAACAGATGTTCAGCCTTGAATGAACCTCAAGACCTATGAATAATCCCTTCAACTCCTTCATTCTAAAAATAATGGACAATTTCTATTATTTACATTGCTAAGCAACCTTTAGTGGATCCAATATATTTTTGTTTTTACACTGTATTAATCACTGAGAAGGACACCACTTCTGTGGCATGCCCATTACAACAGCATGATATGAATCCAGTCATAAGGAAAAGCAGACAAATCCCAGGTGAGAGATATTCTACAAAAGAACTGGCCCATACTCTTCTAGCACATTGATGCCATTAAATAGGACTGAGAAGGTGTTTGTGATGAAAGGAGGTGAAACAACTCTGACAACTAAAGGCAGCAAGTGATCTGGGATTTTCTTTTGCTAAGGATTTAAGACAATTGACAAAATGTGAATAAAGTCTGTAGCTTAGCTAATAGAACTTTATTGACATCAATCTTCAGATTTTGGTAATTGTGCTTCGGTGATTTAAAAGAATGGTCTTCTTTTGGCTCGGCACCTGTGGTTCAAGTGGCTAAGGTGCCAGCCACATACACCTAAGGTGGTGGGTTCGAATCCAGCCCAGGGTGGCCAAACAACAATGATGGCTGCAACAAAAAAATAGCCAGGCATTGTGGCGGGCACCTGTGGTCCCAGCTACTTGGGAGGCTGAGGCAGGAGACTCGCTTAAGCCCAGGAGTTGGAGGTTGCTGTGAGCTGTGATGCCATGGCACTCTACCCAGAGGGACAGCTTGAGGTTCTGTCTCAAAAAAAAAAAAAAAAAAAAGAATGGTCTTCTTTTTAGGAAATACATACTGAAATATTTAGGGTCAAGAGGCACCTGGTCCAAAACTGACTTCCTCATGGTTTAGAAAGCAATAAAATATTAAATTTGGAAAATCTTGGTGAAGGGTATAAAGGAATTCTGTTTTTTTATTTTTTTTTTTAGACAGAGTCTCAAGCTATTACCCTGGGTAGAGTGCCATAGGGTCACAGCTCACAGCAACCTCAAACTCTTGGGCTTAAGTGATTCTCTTGCCTCAGTCTCCCAAGTAGGTGGGACTACAGGCCCCACAATGCCCAGCTGTTTTTTGGTTGTAGTTGTCATTGTTGTTTGGCAGGCCCGGGCTGGATTCAAACCTGCCAACTCTGATGTATGTGGCTGGTGCCCTCACCGCTTGAGCTACCAAGCCAGTGTAAGGGAATTCTTTGTACTATTTTTGCATCTTTTCTATAAGTCTGAAATTATGTCAATATAAAAAAAATTTTTAAAAGTGCAATATGATGTACTCTCTTTGAAGACATTTTAGGAAGGAATGAAGAATCCAAATTAAAACCTAAGTTCCTCTATGAGAGGTCCTACAAATGTGGCAACAGACTCAGGGATGCTTGTGCTGCCCAGCTGAGAACACACTTGCAGAGAAGTGACAGCCATATGCCACTGCCTCCCTTTGCCTAATGACTATGTGATGGAGATTCTAAGAAAATAGTAACAGGTGGTAGGGGGAAAAGTCAATATGGCCAACTAGAAGCAGCTTCTGCCAGAGGCTCTTGTCTAGAGGGAGAGATGTTGGACTGAAGAGCACTAGGGAGAAGCTGAAAGAGGGAGCTGAGCAGAGAAAGAAGGCAGCAAGGTGCACATCATCCCTGCTCAGGCAAGTGGTGGGACCAAAGAGAGGAAGAAAGACAAGTAAGATCAGGTACGCAGTGACTAGTTGGAAAGTGCCCATTACCAAGAGGACTGGAGACTCCTCCCCAAAGCAGGAGGCCTGTGGCCAGCCTTCCTGAGCTAGCAGGGAACAAAAGGACCTCTCAACTCATTCCATGGGAGAGAGCTACTAAATTCTGGGCCCACACCAGTGAGGTCTCATCTCTGAGCATAGGTCCCAACCTGCCTGGCACAAAAGCGAATAAATGTTTTCTCCACAATCCTGAGCACACAACTCACCCTTTCATCTTTTCTAGTTGTCTGAAAGACTGCCTGCTGCAGAGGCCAGCGTGTTTGGAGAGTTTGCTGAGAGGCTGGGGCATTGTGTGGGCTGCTAAGTGGCAGTGCAGAAACAGTGGCTGCAGTTCTAACTTTGGTGGGGAGAGGGTTGAATTTTTATGACTCCCCTTCCCGCTGGAAAAGACCCTTCCCTAGCCCTTAGGATTTCTCAGGGCTGAAATATGCCCATGGATTTCTGTCCACCTGACAACCCCCTGAAGTCATTTGGGTGGGTTTTCCTAAGACTGCCTGAGCGAGTTTCACTGGAACTGGAGGCCAGGGGCTGTCTGCCTGGAGACCAACCTCCTGAACTCATTTGGGTGGGCATCATGAGAGCAGTTTGAGCAAATTTGTCCGGAACTCGTGGCCAGAGGTATCTACCTGGTGACTGTCTAAAACTGAGCAGCAGTTGAGTTGAAGCAATGAGGGGCAGAACCTGAGACTCTACCTGCAGATTCCTCTTCTCCAGCTATTGTCAGTGGCAGGTGGGGCTGCGGATGTTTGTATCTGTGCCTAGCAGAGAATATAGTGAAATACCACAACTCCTTGATGTTGTAGGCTAACATCAAGACAGAGTGAGGTTGAACTATCTCACCAAGCCAGCACTCAGAATCTCTGGCTATAGCCCTAAAAGGGACCTTTGCAAAGATGTAAGGGAAAAGCCACAATCACAACCCCAACTCATTGGAGAAGGGGAGGTTAGCTCCAGTTCCTGGGGCATTCCAAGCTAATCTCACTCTGCCAGATTTAATTGCCAAATAGGTTAGTATATTCTTTCCTAAAGACTCTCAATTAGATTAGTCCCTAAGAAATGTGTGTGTGTGTGGGAATAACCTACCATTTCAGCTAAAAAGTATATTTTTTTAAAAAGCCCTTAAAAAAGAAAACCTGTAAATACTCCTGGGGTGGGACCAGCAGAACTCTGGCAACATGAAAAATCAGAGCAGATCAACTCCCCCAAGAGATTACAAAGGAGACATAATAGAAAATACTATCCATAGGAAAATTGTTGAAATATCAGAAATAGAATTCAGAATATGGATAACAAATAGGATTATTGGAATGGAGATGGAAATAGAAATTAAAAAAAGTTCAAAATTTGTCTCAAGAAATTAATAAATTCAAAGACAAAATCATCAACAATTTGGACATAATGAGGAAAGATATAGCAGAGCTTAAGGAATGAAAAAGGCATTCAAGGAGCTTTGAAACACAGTAGAGAGCCTTAGTAATAGAGTTGAACAGGAAGAAGAAAGAATTTCAGAAATTGAAGACAAGACCTTTGAACTATTTCAAGCATTCAAAGAGGCAGAGAAACGGAGAACAACAACAGAATATTCCCTGAGACATGGGATCATTCCAAAAGATCAAACATCTGAATTATAGGATTCTTGAAGAAGATAGTCCTAAAGGTACAGATGCTCTACTCCAAAACATTATGATGAAGAAATTCCCAAACATTATGAGAGACACAGAAATTCAGATAGTAGATAGTTTCTGAAACCCAGACTCAATCCAAACAAAGCATCTCCTAGACACATTATATTTAAATTTGCCAAAATTAATATAAGGAAAAAATCCTGCAAGCAGCCAGGCATAAGAAAAGTCTTATCTACAAGGGGGAAAATATCAGGATGACCACAGATCTTTCAGCTGAAATTTTTCAAGCCAGAAGAGGATGGTCATTGACCTTTAATCTTCTAAAATAAAACAACTTTCAGCCCTGGATCCTCTAACTCAGTAAATTGAGTTTTATTTGTGATGGAGAAATCAAATACTTTACTGACATCCATATATCAAGGAAATTTACCATAACTAGACCAACTCTACAGGAATTATTCAGAATGATTCTTCATGATGACCAGCATGATGGTCCACCACCAAAGTAAACACAGTCAGAAATTAAAGAACAAAGTCTAGCCTTCACAATGCTGCTAGGGAAAAAAATAAGTCTGGACCTCCAAAACCCAAGATGACCAAAGCTCCACCATATCTATCAATTCTCTAAATAAATGTGAATGGTCTGAATTATCCTCTAAAGAGGCATAGTCTGGCAGACTGGAGTCAAAACCTTAGGCCAGATATCTGTTGCCGTCAAGAAACACACCTTACATCAAAAGATAAAACAAGACATAAGGGTGAAGGGATGGAAAACAATAATCCCAAAAAATGGAAATCAGAAAAAAAAAAAACCCCAGGGATTGAAATCTTATTTGTAGATACAATCAGATTTAAACCAACAAAAATAAGGAAAGACAAGGATGGGCACTATATTTTTGTCAAGAGAAACACAGAACATGAAGATATTTCAATAATTAACATTTATGTACCCTACCTGAATGAGCCTTAATTTATAAAACAAACCCTAGCTGATCTGAATAGTATGATATCCTCCTGCACTATAACAGTTGAAGATTTTAACATCCTCATGACAGTACTAGACAGATCCTCCAAGAAGAAACTAAAAGAAATAATGGACTTAAACATGACCTTAGAACAAATGGACTTAGCAGACATATACAGAACATTTCATCCTAATAAAACTGAATACATGTTCTTTTCATCAGCCCAAGGATCATTCTCCAAAATTGATCATATCTTAGGACACAAATCTAACCTTCATAAATAGAAAAATAGAAATTATTATTTTTTATCTTCTCAGATTATCACGGGATAAAAGTTGACCAGCAACAAAAATCTTCGTACTCAAATAAAGTCATGGAAACTAAATAACTTTGTACTGAACGACAGCTGGGTTAAAGATGAGATTAGGAAGGAAATCATTAGACTTCTGGAACAAAATGACGATTTAGCCACAAATTATCAAAATCTATGGGATACTGCAAAGGTTGTCCTAAGAGAAAACTTTATACTGTTAGATGCCTTCATCAAGAAAACAGAAAGAGAGCAAGTTAATAGCCTAATAGACCATTTCAAGCAACTAGAAAAGGAAGAATAATCCAACCCCAAACCCAGCAGAAAAAAAGAAATAACCAAAATTAGAGCAGAAGTAAATAAAATTGAAAACAAAAGAATCATTCAGAAGATCAGCAGAACAAAAAGTTGGTTATTTGAAAAGATTAATAAAATTGATAAATCGTTGCCACACTAACCAGAAACAGAAAGTAAAATCTCCAATAACTTCAATCAGAAATGATAAAGGGCAAATAACAATAGATAGCACAGAAATACAAAATATCCTGAATGATTATTATAAAAAACTCTACTTCCAGAAATATGAAAATCTAGAAGAAATGGACCAATATCTGAAAGCATGCCACCTTCCTAAACTTTATCAGAAAGAATTAGAAATTTTGAATAGACCTATATCAAGCAATGAAATAACATCAATTATACAAAATCTCCCAAAAAAGAAAAGCCCTGGACAATATGGTTTCATACCAGAAGTCTACCAAACCTTCAAAGAGGAAGTAGTTTCTATATCATATAATCTATTCCAAAACATAGAGAAGGAATGATGCCTCTCCAACATGTTCTACAAAGCAAATATCAACTTGATCCCCAAACCAGGAAGCACCTAACAAAAAAAGAAAACTATATACCAATATTATTAATGAATATCAATTTAAAAATATTAGATAAGATCTCAACAAGCAGAATTCAGTGACACATTAAAAAGTTATACACCATGATCAAGTAGGTTTTATCCCGGGGATGCCAGGCTGGTTCAACATATGCAAATTCATAAATATAATTCACCACATATAATTGTGAAATGAAATACCGGGAATTCATCTAACAAAGGATGTGAAAGATCTCTACAAAGAGAATTATGAAACTGTGAGAAAAGAAATAGTGGAATGTGTTAACAAATGGAAGAACATACCATACTCGTGGCTGGGAATAATTAACATTATTAAAATGTACATGCTACCCAAAGCAATCTATAGATTTTATGCAATCCCCATCAAAGCACCAATGTCATACTTTTAAGAATGTGAAAAAATAGTACTTCACTTCATATGGAACCAGAAAAAAATCTGAATAGTGAATATAATTTTTAGAAATGAACAAATCTGGCAGCCTCATTTACCAGACTTCAGGTTATATCACAACTCTACAGTGATCAAAATAGATGGTACTGGTTAAAAAAAAAAAAAATTGAGCTATAGACCTATGGAATAGAACAGAGAATCTAGAGACCAATCCAGTCACATATTGTCATTTGATCTTTAATGACCCTAGCAAAAACACACACTAGGGAGAAGAATCCTTATTTAACCAATAGTGCTGGGCAAACTGGTTATCCACATGTAGAAGACTGAAACTGGCCCACATCTCTCATCATTGACAAAAATTTATTCTCTCTGAATAAAAGATTTAATTCTAAGAGACAAAACAATAAAAATTCTAGAAAAGAGTGTGTGGGAAATGCTTGAAGATATTGGCCTGGGAAAAAATTTTATGAGGAACCTCCCCTGGCAATTGCAGCAACACCAAGAATAAATAACTGGGATTTGATCAAGCTAAAAAGGTTTTGCACAGCTATGAGTACCACAAACAAAGCAAACAGACAACTTTTGGAATGAGAGAGGATGTTTGCATGTTATGAATCTAACAAATGCCTGATAACTAGAATCTACAGAGAACTCAAATTAAACAATAAGAAAAGAGCAAACACTTCCCTCCCTCTATAAGTGGGCAAGCGACTTGAACAGAAACTCTCTGAAGATGACAGATGAATTGCCAAGAAACATGAAAAAAATTCTCATCATCTTTAATCATCAGAGAAATGCAAATCAAACCTCTCTGAGTTATCACCTAGCCCCAGTAAGATGAATGCACATCACAAAGTCCCCAAACTGCAGATGCTGACATGGATGTGGAGAGAAAGGAATACTCCTACACTCCTGGTGGGATTGTAAACTAATACAGCCTTTTTGAAAAGAAGTATAGAGACTCCTTAAAGAACTAATGTAGACCTTCCACTTGATCCTGCAATCTCATTACTAGGCATCTACCCAGAAGAACAAAAATCATTTTACCACAAAGACATTTGCACCAGATTTTTTTTTTTTTTTTAGAGACAGAGTCTCACTTTGTTGCCCTTGGTAGAGTGCCATGGTGTCCCATAGCTCACAGAAATCTCCAGCTCCTGGGCTTAGGTGCTTCTCTTGTCTCAGCCTCCCGAGTAGCTGGGACTACAGGCGCCAGCTGCCACAATGCCTGGCTATTTTTTGGTTGCAATTTGACTGGGGCCAAGTTTGAACCCACCACCCTCAGTATATGAGGCTGGCACCCTATCCACTGAGCCACAGGTGCCACCCTTGCACCAGAATGTTTATTGCAGCTCAATTCATAATTGCCAAGTCATGGAAGCAGCCCAAGTGCCCATCTACCCATGAATGGGTCAACAAACTTTGGTGTATATATATATACTATGGAATACTATTCAGTCATTAAAAATATGTAGACTTTACATCTTTTATATTTACTTGGATAGAGTTGAAACATACCCTTCTCAGTAAACTATTGCAAGAATAGAAAAATAAATATCCAATGTACTCCATACTAATATGAAACCAATATATACACAATTACATGCTCATGTGAACAATAAAACACAAATATAGGCTAGTAGGGGGTAGAAGGAGGGCAGGGGAGGGGAGGATGAATGGCAGAAGGAGGGAGGGCATGAGGTGGGTTCTCACCTAAGGTGCACATTATGAGGGTATGTAACATGCCCCCTGGGTGAGGGGCCCTTTAACAACTGGAACTTTACCCTGGAAGTGAGAACAAAGTAATCTAAAAATTTACACCCTCATATTAATTTGAAATAAAAAAACTACTATGCCTTTGGGACTAAGTGACATAGAATTGAGAAAATATGGTATTTATCGACAAGCAGAATCTGGTGCTTTATGGGCATGAGGAAAAAGCTGGTGCCCAGAATGACTCCTGGGTTTCCAGTAAAAGCCATTGCTAGAGGGAGTACCATTTACTGAAGGGAGACCAGGCAGAGAAGTGGGTTTGGCTGGCAGAGAAGCTCCCAGATTCATGGAGGCAATATCGAGAAACTCACTTTGGACATTTAAAATCTGAGTGCCTATGAGCTGTCTGAGTGGAGAGGAATGCACAGATCTGAAATCCAGGGGAAGAAATTTGTCCCTCACCTAGTCAGGGAATATTTGGAATTGGAGGGTACCTGTCTTGAAACAAAGAATAATGGGAAACCCTGGTCAGTGTCAGTGGTTCTCAGGGATTCAGTAGGAGGGCTGAGGTTCTGTGGGGCAGCCTTACTTCCACTTTTGGCTTTTCATGGAGGCTTAGGGTCCCTTTCGAGAGGGCTGGAGGGAGACAACCCTGGGCTTTTTGTTAAGCATTTCCCCCTACAATCTCCTAGCCCTGCATGCTGGTTTCAGGAGGATGACAGTGTCTCTGTGCTCTTCATTTCTGCTTTCAGACAATGGTGTGATCACCTCCTCTCTCACCACCTCCAGTTAGTCCTATTGTCTGTTGCCTCCTCTCCACCACCTCCCAGGCCTCTCCAGATGCCCTAAGCATTGTAGTCCCTGAATCTGAGGCTTGCCCAGCACTCATGCCCTGACAGTCATCTAGGGGAGCCTTGATGTCCAGGTGAGTGACTCACCCAGCATCTAGCCTCACCGTACCTTCACCCCCTCTCCACTCCAGCAGCCTCCCAGACAGGTCTCCTTGAAGAACTTGAAATTACAAAGCCTGAAGTTCCTTTCTCCAATGTTAACCTTTTGCCTTTCTGCATCTGTCTTCCCCCTAAATCTGCTTTATAACAATGTCTCAGCCTGTGCCTCCAACCCTTCCTCCTTCTCCGGGGCTGCAGTTTCCTCTTACTTCATTTGAGTCCCTATTCGGCCCCATTTCTCCTCTGTCACCCCCTTCCTCCTTTCTTCTTGCCTTGATTTTCCGTGTAGAAGCCTAGTTGATCTTCAACCTTAGGTAAATGTAGCTGCAAATTTCCTGTGTATGGGTGCCCAAGCTGTCTACACAGCGCTGGCAGAACAAACCCCTCAAAAGTATAGAACTGTGTTACTCGAGTTCATTACAGAGTTACGTTATCAACCTTCACTTGGGTCCTGAATGCTGCTTGATGATTCTTTTATCAATCCCTGATTATGCACGTTCTTCTCTGCAGCTGTTTAAAATTATTTTAATTTGCATCCTGGTTCTTGCAGTGCCATCACTCTCTCTTAATGATCTCGTGTTCCACTTCTCTGAGAACACTGTAGCATAAACCCTCCTGTTTCTCATCAAAACATCACTCCATCCTCATATTTTTTTCCTTTCCTTTTTTTTTGAGACAGAGTCTCACTTTATCACCCTTGGTAGAGTGCTATGGTGTCACAGCTCACAGCAACCTTAAACTCTTGGGCTTAAGTGATTCTCTTGCCTCAGCCTCCCAAGTAGCTGGGACTATAGGCGCCCACCCCAATGCCCAGCTATTTTTAGAGATGAAGTCTTGCTCTGGCTCAGGCTGGTCTTGAACCTGTGAGCTCAGGCAATCTACCTGCCTCAGCCTCCCAAGTGCGGGGATTACAGGCAGGAGCCTGGAGGTGCCTGGCCTCCTTCCTCATATATTTTTTTCAATTGCTTCCATGTTTCAGAAGGAAATAGCTCTCTTACCCAAGATTGTCCTATGTACCCAAAGCACTCACTATCATCCCTGTCACCAATAATCATCTCTTTCCTATTGTATCTTAAATTCCTCCACATTCTTCTAAGTCTACCATATTTTAACCCAAGCACCCTCAACAAGCAACAAAACCTCTCTCTCCTCCTTCCTTCAACATGCCTTTCCAGAGTATACTGCTCAGAATTTTATTTAGCATATGTTCATTCTGACTTTTATTGTAATAAGCTGATTTCATGACCTGAGTCCCCTATTATATCTTAATTTCTCAAGTACAAGGATCAGTTATTTTTGTCAGTTTATATTTATCAATTTATATAGTTAGAGTCTCACTCTGTTACCTGGGCTAGAGTACAGTAGCATTACCATTGCTCAACTGTAGCCTCAAATTCTTAGAAATAAGTGAACCGGCTCGGTGCCTGTGGCTCAAGTGGCTAAGGCGCCAGCCACATACACCTAAGGTGGTGGGTTTGAATCCAGCCCAGGCCCGCCAAACAACAATGATGGCTGCAACCGAAAAAAAATAGCCAGGCGTTGTGGCAGGTGCCTGTGGTCCCAGCAACTTGGGAGGCGGAGGCAGGAGACTTGCTTGGGCCCAGGAGTTGGAGGCATAGCTCACAGTACTCTACCAAGGTGGACAGCTTGAGGCTCTGTCTCAAAAAAAAAAAAAAAAAGAAAAGAAAAAGAAATAAGGAGCCTCCTGTCTCAGCCTCCTGAGTAGCTGGGACTACATGCATACACCACCATGTCCTGCTGATATTTTTTCCTTTTTTTTAATAAGGTAGAGTCTCAAACCCCTAGCTTCAAGTGATCCTTCTGCCTCAGCTTCCCAACTAGCTGGAACCACAGGTATCTCCCAGTATGCCTGGCTATATTTTTCTATGTTTTGTGGCGATAGAGTTTCCAAAGCCTTTTGCTCAGGCTGGCCTTAAACTCTTGGTCTCAAGGGATCCTCCTGCCTTGGCCTCCGAGAGTGTGAGGATTACAGGTGTGAGCCACCTTGCTCTGCACATTTGTATATTTTACCTATTCTCTACCCCTACGTACTTCAGACTAGATCATGGCAATAGAATTTGTATTTTTTTTATGAGACACTAGTGCTCTGAGTCTGGCCCTGATATAAAACACTCAAAGATCAACATTCCCTGCTTGAAGCTGCTGAGTGGCTGAAGTTTGTCTTGAGACTCACCCATTGTGTGACCACAGTTGCACGTAGGCAAAATGGCAGGACAACTTCTTCTTTTGGTGCCAATTATTGTAAGAAACTGTCCTGAAGTGCCCTTTTTAAGCTGGAATCATCACAGAGTGGGAATGCTCAGGAGTGGCTTGCTAATAGTTTTCAAATTGCTAAATTTGCTAATGAGTTTCTATACTGACAACTTTTAATCACCAACCAGAGGTGGGAAGAATGAGTCATATTGCATGGGTATTTGTTGCAGGTGTTTGCTTTATGAGCCCTGTTTAGACAGAGGGATTTCTGCAGTAAGAAAGGGTAAGCATTTAAAATTTATTTATTTACTAGATAGAGTCTTTTCACTCGGCTAGAAGGCAGTGGCATCAGCCTAGCTCATAGTAAACTCAAACTCCTGGCTCAAGCGATCCTCTTGCCTCAGCCTCCTTAGCAGCGGGGACTACAGGTGCCTGCCACAACAGCCAGCTAACTTTTCTATTTTTAGTAGAGATGATGTCTTACTCTTTCTTAGCTGGTCTTAAACACCTGAGCTCAAGCAATCAAACCTCCTGGGCCTCCCAGAGGCAAGGATTACAGACATGAACTTACTGCACCCAGCCAACATTTAAAATTTAAATGTTTCAGAGAGCCCATGTATTGAGCTGGAGGGATGTAAGGAAATACAACAGGGTGTGTATTGCATTCAAAGCTAGCAATGTAAACATCCTGGACAAACAGATCTTTTACTGTAAAGAACAAATTACATGAAATTATTACTTAAATAATCCTATGATTCAACACATTTTTATTTGAGTTCCATTATGGACAGGACCTTGCTTTAGGGACCAGGACACAAGTAGAAGCAAAAAGGGTCCCTAGGCCTGCCCTTATAGTCAGGGAAGGCCTAGGTAAAGAGAGAGCATGTGAGGAGAAACCTAAATAAAATGAGGGATCAAGCACAAGGGTATGTGGACAAGAGCATCTAATGGACAGAAACTGCATGTGCAAAGGCCCTGAGGAAGCAGATATTAGAGTGAGCCCAGTGAGTGAGGTGCAGAATGAGGAGGAAGAGTATCATTGAGGATGGGGTTAGGCACTGGGTCAGCAAGGCCTGTAGGCCAAGCTAAGCACATCACATGTGCGAAAGTCCTTTGCAAGACCCATTTGCTGCTAAAGGGATTTAAATAGAATTAGCTTATTAAATTGTTTAATAATGTAATTGATTAAAATAGAATTGATTTATTCTGTTTATATATATCCACTAAATAAGTCTGTCTCCCAGCCCCTGTACCCACCTAAGGAGACACTATGGGCAGGTCCCAAGGCATAACCCTGTAAGTTTCAGCAGGGCCTGAAAACCTCTAATTGTCATACAGAAGAAGTTCTTGTTTATTTTGAATATTAAGGGAACATTTTTTCCCTGGGTTACCATTTATCATTTGGGTCTGCTTATGGTATCTTTTGCCCCATTGAAGCGTTCAATTTTTATACTGCCAAATCTCAGGGTTTATTTTATGGTGTTTACAGTGTGTGTGCGGCTTGTTTTGATTTATTTTTATTTTTTATATTTTTTAAGCTATAGCACTCAGTAGTCCCAGGTAGTCTTTCATCCGAGTACTGAGCAGGTCTACTCCTGCTTAGTTTCTGAGATCAGACGGAGATCTGGGGTGTTCACAGTGGGACGGCTTCTCTTGCTTTAAAAGATTTCCTCTACTCTTGAGCAACACAAATATTTTCAATTTTGTTTTTATATTCAAACTATATTTTATTGCGGTGAAATTTGGTTTGTATATGGCATGAGTGATGGCTCTGACTTCCTTTCTACAAGATGGAAATAAAGATGTCTACAGGGTAGACAAAAAATTCATGTGGAATTTAAAATAGTTTAACATAGTAAGTTGCACGTGCACTGTATGTCCACCCTGCATTATTCAAAAAGGAAAAAAAAAAAGAAAATCATAAAGTGTGTGTTTTCTAAAGGTCAGGCTAGCCACACACTAATAAATTAATCACTTCAAAAATACTTCTGAGAGATTTCAAGTTATAAGACTGTGAATGATAGGCTAGTCCCTCCTTTCTTGCTACTTTCTGAGACCCTTAAAGGAGTCCTAAAACAATGGATAGTACCAAAGTCTATATGTACTATGTTTTTTTCTATGTATACACACCTATGGCAAAATCTAATCTACAAATTAGGCACAGTAAGAGATTGATAACAATAACTAGTCATAGAATCTTCATAGCAATACACTGTAATAAAAGTTATGTTATGTTAATGGGGTATCTCTCTCCCTCTCACACATATATAGACTATCTCATTGTATTGTACTCACCCATTTAGCTCTCAGGGTCTCTTGGATAGGGGTACTAACCCTAGATTATCAAGGTTCTACATTTTATGATCTCATCACCTTCTAAAGGTCCAAGTTCTAATACCATCACCTTGAGGTTGGGATTTCAACACATGACTTTTGTGGGCCAGGTGTGGTGGCTCACGTCTATAATCTCAGAACTCTGGGAGGCCAAGGAGGGTAGATTGACTGAGTTCATAGGTTTGAGACCAGCCTCAGCAAGAGCAAGACCCCATCTCTAAAAATAGTTGGGTGTTGTGGCAGTCGCCTGTAGTCCCACCTACTTGGGAGGCCGAGATGAGAGAATCACTTGAGCCTAAGAGTTTGAGATTGCTGTGAGCTATGATGTGACAGCACTCTACTGAGGGCAACAAAGTGAGACTGTGTCTCAAAAAAAACAAAAAAACAAGAAATATATGACTTTTGGATTCATATAGATTAGATGCACCTTATTTCTGTCTATCAGTCATACAAATACCTACCTAGATATTGGACTTGGTCTTGCCAACCTGATTTAATTCAATACCCACCAGAACTATGAGTTCTGGATGGCCCTACATTGAAAGGAATAAAGGAGAGGCCAAAACTTCCCCCAATTTTATCTCACCTATCCACAGGGGTCATAGGTGCAAGGGCCTAACACATAGCGTTTACCCTGTAGGTGCTGTGCTTAAACATCTGAAAACTGAAGTCAGAAAACCAGAACAAAAACACCCAGTCTGGGCAATGTATTTAATACCTCTAAGCCTCTGTTTTCTTATCTGTAAAATGGGAATAAAAATGGTAACAATTTTTTAAGATCACCACAGAACTTCGCACCAATGTCTAGTCCAGAATCAGCCCTAAGTTTTAGTTAGCTAGCACAACAGATGTGATTTATTAGCAGGACAGTAGTCCCCTCTGTAGCCCCTCTGATTCTGAGAACACTTAGGCAACAATCAGTAAGAAGCTGTTGAATGCCGTGGTTTCTCTGGAACCATAGCTTACCCACTGCTGCTTCCCCCAGCCTCAGAATTTTCTTTAACAGGAAAGGAGAGGAGTCAAGTCATTTCAAAGTAGCATCTGAATTGATATGAAGTAACATTTATAGGCTTTTGTTTTTATCCAGAGATTGGTTATCCTGCTCTCAAGGCTTTCCATATGTTGTGTTTGATGATAGCTCTATGAGGTAGGAACTCATTCTTGATGGAGAAACAAAGGCACAGAGAAGTTAAATAACTCATCTAAGTAAGCCATACTACTAATAAGTAGCAAATTTGGTGTCTGAGCCCAGGCCCTGCACCTGTGTCAGAGACAGCAACTTGCACTCAGCAACTGGCCCCTCAGTGTCCCCACGGTAGCCAGGGCTCTAAACTCTCAAAAGTCCCGGTCGGGAGTGGTGACTCCTTCCTCATTGGGTCCCATCACTCCTAATACCAGATCTTAGACTTTTATCTCATGGCACAGTGGAACCTGTAGCTAAACTTCCGTGCCACACTCAAATTATGTTGATCAAAAAAAAGGGTAAAAGAAAGAATATATTTACCGTGTTTTGAACTTCTTTTGAAAATAATTTAATTAAGGATCTTTCAAAAGTTTCATGGCACTCTTAAGATCCAGTTGAAAATCACTGTCTTAGGAATGTTTTCTTAGTAGTCTAATGGCTTCGCCTCAGCTTTGTAAAGCACAGTTTATTGACATCAAGTTCTGACGAGAAACATCCACCTCCCTCCCTGGAGAGTACCAAGGACACTTCCAGGTAGAAACATTTACTGCTTTCTCATGGTATTTAATTCTCCTTTTGGCTAAAGTTAACATTATTTTAGAAATCCCTATAACCAGATAGCTAAGTATTCTTTCCATTTCATAGATTAAGAATCTATATGTCAGATAAAGTCATTCCCTAGTAAGTGATATCATTTTGGACTGGGAACATTCCACAGCAAGGGCTTAAACTGGTCTTGATGGAAGGGTAGGATGAGGCTTGGTGCTAGGACATAGCCTGAGTGGTTCAGGGCCATATAGGCTGCTTTTTAGGGGGGCGGTGTAGGGTAGGAATGAGGAAGAATTTCTGTAGCATTGTGGGAGGTGGCATCTGGGTGGTTGTTTATTTTACCAATTTATCATTTGGCCAGAAGAAGCCCTATTTGGCTAATTCTTTTTTCTTGTTCAAAGGAGAATAGTAAGCCTGTTAACTTATTTGCTCAAGGCTATGAAGCACACCTCAGTTTGTCCAAAACTCTTAGCCAGGCCAAGCCCATGATCTATAAGGGAATGTAACCAAATAATTGTTGTCTGAGAAGCCTAGAAGTAGAACAGAGAAATTGTAATTCTTGAGTGATCAAATTTCACTTCACTTTTTCTGCTGGTTGGTTTTTCTGCTCCAATACAGAAAAATTCAAGGCCAACCCAAGAAATTGTATTGTCTGGGAGACAAGGTTGCCATTCCTCTTAGCTCCAAGCCCTGGTCCCTGCCTGACTACACAAACAAGCAGGTGGTAAGGAAATACTGCCTAAGAGGCTCAGTGCCTGCAGCTCAGCGGCTAGGGTGCCAGCCACATGCACCGGAGCTGGTGGGGTCCAATCCAGCCTGGGTCTGCCAAACAACAGTGACAACTGCAACCAAAAAAATAGCCAGGCATTGTGGTGGGTGCCTGTGGTTCTAGCTACTTGGGAAACTCAGGCAAGAGAATTGCTTGAGCCCAAGAGTTTGAAGTTGCTGTGAGCTGTGATGCCATGGCACTCTGCCAAGGGTAACATAGTGAGACTCTGTCTCAAGGAAAAAAAAAATACTGCCCAAGAGGCCCACAGGGTATCTTTCAGCCTAAATCCTCAGGTTTCCATTCAAAGATGTTTACGAAAAGGTCCTCATGGCATGAGTAACTGCCTAGCATACGTCTGTAACACTATGTGTGAAGAACAGGCTACATTAATTGTATACATAATGTGGCTTTTTATTCCTTAAAAAGAGATTAGAAGTAGACTAATATGATTTCAGGTTATGAGAGAATGGGTGGAATTTTTCTATTCCTTTGTCCTTAATTGTACTTTCTAACTTTTTATAATACATGTCAAGAGCTTTTAACTTTTTCTTTTGTGACCTCCCAGGGGCATTTGCCACTAAGGACCACCTTTTCTTGAAATCTCTTTTCTGGGCTTCTCTGACGTCCCATTCTCTTGACTTTTTAAATTCCAGAAGCTTCTCCAAAGTTCTCCCTAGAGTTCTCTTTCTTTGTCCTTCTTCAAATGTAGGTTTGCCTCAGGCTTCTATCTAATGGCATTTTCTGTCACTTATTCCCTCTGGGCATTTTTACCCAGTGGCTGCTATTTCTTTAAGTCCTGCCTAGTTCTGGCTCCTGAGCTACAGAAGTGTATGTTCAACACCCTCTGAGCATCTCCCCTGGGATTTTTCCAGTGATATCAAATTCGGGATGTCCAGAACTGTGTGTGTCACCTTGCCCACACAGGTGCCGGCCGTCTTCTGCGTCCCTCTGCTCAGTGAAAGGCTTTGCCATCCACCCAGTTACTCATGCTGGATATTTAGGAATCATTGTTTACCCTTCCCTCCCTCATATCCATCCAACTGCAAAGTCCTATCAATTCTGCCTCTTATCTGTCTCCAGAATGTGGTGTCCATTTTTCCCCACCTTCAAGAGAGTACATGTAATGGTCAAAAGCACAGTAGGTGAATTCTGGCTCTGTCCTTACTGCTGTGTGGCCTCAGGAAAATTGCTTAGCTTCTCTGTGCTTCACATGTGAGAATGTACTAGTGCCTTCCTCAAGGGTTTGCTGTGAGGGCAAATGATCGATACATGCAGAGTGCCTACAACTGTGCCCATCTATGCAGGTAGAAGTATTGGGCAGGTTTTTATATTTTTCTATTCTATTCTCTTCTATTTTTACTCTTCCGGATTGTTTTATCTCCTGGGAGCCAGTCCAAGGCTCTCCTACCTGGTCTCCCCACATCTAGTCTTACTCTAGCCTAAACCCTCAGCTAGCAAGCAGGCCAAAGGTTCTGAAGCTTGTTCCTCTGCTGCTAACTGCACTCAGGAGTTGCAACACTTACAAAGGTTTTTCATAAACTGGCCACCCATTCAATCCTTTGTGGTTGTCCCAGCTTAAAATCTGCAGTCTACTACGATCGGTCCTGTTTGAAACTCCCTTCTCTCCTTTCATCTCAAAGCTTTCTACATGCTGTCCCTTTGACCAGCCAATGCTTCCCCCTGGTGAATGCTTTAAGTCTCAGTTCAGGTCATTCTCCCGAGAAGCCCTCCAGACTTCCAGTCCTCACTTCACTCCCTGCCCCCTTCCTCGTTCTTCCAAACCAGCCTACGAAGCTTGTGTAAGGATCACAGATTCTTTGTCTGCACAGGGGAATACAATTTTCTCATCCCCAGTCTCATCAGAAAGGGTGAGAGTGGAATAGGTACATCTTGGGAAAAGCTACTTTTGATTTTGACCTTTCTACTCTTTCTTTGGTCTTTTTTCTTCTCCTATAGAACTTCTCAATGGGGCCGTGTCATTTCTTTGCAATTAACCGGACATTCCTTTAGACCCACTCTCTAATGGGAGTGCTTTGGGGGTTCCTTTCCAGGCAGATGCTGCAGCCCAGCACATACCTTGGTCTTGTGCTGGCGCAAGGGATCCACTCACTAGCTGGCTTGGTGGCCACATCCGGGGTTGGAGCTCCGACGGCCTGGGGATGTCTCTACCCTCTGTCAATTTCCTGAGACCAAACTCAGCTTGGTGTGGGGGCCTGGCCTAGCCTAGAGGGGCAGATCTTTTCACCTACGGCAGGTTCCCCTCCCCATGCCTAAGTTGGAGATTGCGTTTTTTACAACAGTTGATACAGGCTGGACAGGGGGAAGCCCACAGCTATAATGGGGCCTATCCACTCTCGTCTGGGCACCCCAAAAGCACATGGCTTGAAGTGGGAGTTCAATGACTGGGGCATTGGGCAGGGCTGAAGTTGTCACTGAAGGCAGAGCACTGACAACATCTTCTACTTGTCCTGAAGGCATCACTCCCAGGCAGGGTGGGCACTTTCATCATAGCCATTGCAAAAAATAGGACCCAAGAATAGACCTGCTGGCACATAGGCAGGCAAGTGCACCTCCTGGCCTGGTCCACTCCTCCTGAGGCTTGCCCAGCCCCCATGGAAGCCAGGACCTGGCACTGGCAAGCACCCCAGACAGGTCTTGAAAATGTGGCCAAGATCGGGGAAGCAGCCAGAATCAGGGCCCGGTTTCACTCTTTGTGCATCTCACTGCCATCCTCATCCTCAGTCAAGTAGCTAAGTTAGGTAAACATCAAAAACGTAATTGCTTTGCAGAATAGTGTGTGCATTTATTATGTTGCCATGTGAGGCTTTAGAGTTGGACTTTTAAAGTTTGGCTACAAGTTATTTAATTGACCTATCAAACGGTAACTGTTTAGTTGTTGATAATGTTCCTGCCATTTCCTTTTTGAATGGGAAGAAGCGGGAGGGCAAACACACTTTTACTGTTGACTTTTCCCCTCCAAGCTCAGATCAGCTATTGGCACTAGTTTTTCACCGCCATGAGGTTATTAGAAGGGTTAAGTAAATTAGTCCTTCTAAGGCCCTTAGACCAGGCCCGGATATGACAAGCACTGTGCAAATATCCACAAACAACAAAAGGGAATGCTTCTTGTTTTTTTCAGGTTCACTTCTAGACCTTGCCCAAATGCATGCAATTTACATATTCATAATTATAGTGGGTATACAATTTTCTAATCAGGGCCTTTTTCTCTATGTAATCTGTATTTTCTAATTACTATCAGATACACTCCCCTATGAGTCTAATAGCACTCACAAAGCTCATTTTAGGTTGCTTAATGTTTCATAATGATGTCACTCACTTTATTAACCTCCTCTGATTATCGGTATTTTGTTTACCTTCAGTGTCTTACCATTTCTATAGAGCCTGCATCTTTGTGTAGGAGAGATGGGAGTGAGTGAGAAGTTGCAGGAATGGGTAGACCCAAAAAGGGGGAACCAAAAAGGAGGATGGGGGTGTCAATGGGGAAAGTGGAAAAAGTCCCTGTAATGCCCCCAGCCTGGCTCAGCAAAAACAGAAAAAATGGGTGCTCCATAAAGAGTAACAGAGGTTGACAGGGCTAAAAAGGGTCTGAGAGGTCAAAGCTACCCCACCGGGAGCCAGAAGATCTCTGCCTGCCTGCTGGCACCCAGATGCTCAGCTATGTGGCACATAGCCTCTCTGCACCTTGGTGGAAGAGTGTCCACCTTCCCCACAGGATTATGGGAACCTAGTGAGCAGGACAGTTGAGAAAGAGCAAGGGGATGAACACAGACACAGGTCATTTTTGTCTAGCACGCAGATAAGCATAAGCTTTAGTTAACAGTATCTGTTCTTCCTTAGTGGCTCATTAAATAATGATGCATTTTATAATCAATGATACCCTTAATATGAAGGAATGAAGAAAGGCAATGATTAAGAAAGACATATCTGATCCTTTTGTGCTTCATAAGCATGATGATTGGGTTTTCATGCACATGTGTGACATGTACCTCCCACAAATCTTGTTATGATGTCGGCACATTACCCATCTGACATGAAAAAAAAAAAAAGACATGTGGGCTAGGTGTGATGGCTCATATCTGTAATCCCGGCACTTTGGGAAGCTGATATGGGAGGATGGCTTGAGGCCAAGAGTTTGAGATCAGCCTGGGTAACACAGCGAGATCCAGTTTGTAACAATAATTAAAAAAAATTAACTGGGCCCAGTGGTGCATACCTGTAGTCCTAGGTACTAAGGAGGCTGAGACAGGAGGATCACTTGAGCCCAGGAGTTTGAGGCTGCAGTGAGCTGTGATTGTGCCACTGCACTTCATCCAGGATGACAGAGCAAGATTTTACAAACTGTTTACCAAATATTCTCTACATGTTGGTCACATCTTTGTAAAAATTTGTAATGAATATTTTGTAAATAAAGGTACATTTAGCTACAATTTCCCACTTTCCATATGTTTGGTGACTTTAGGGGTGACCTTTGAGACATCCTTATTACTTTAGGCTTTGCCTAAGTTTCCCCTTTGTCTTGATTGAGTCCCTTTTGTTGGACTTTCTTGCCTGGCTTGTATTAGTAGGAGGAAAACATTGGCTCATCAGAGTGACCAGAACACTTGTGGTTGAGACTTCTTTGTTTATTTTGCATAGATACAAATCTTTTTTTTAAATTTCAGATTAATATAAGGGTATATACGATTAAGTTACATTGTTTGCATTTGTTAGGTAAGTTCAAGTGGTAGTCAAGCCCTTTACCTGGGAGGTGCACCATATACCCCTACATTGTACCCATTAGGTGAGAGCTTACCCTACCCCCTTCCCTCTCCCCCCTTCATGAATTTAATTGTGTTTTTCTCTTGTGTGGATGTGTAGTTGTTCATCTGCTAGTTTCATGTTAGTAGTGAGTACATTGCATGCTTGCTTTTCCACTCTTGTGATACTTTCCTTAGGAAGATGTTCTCTAAATCCTTCCAGGTAAATACAAAAGAGGTGAAATTTCCATCTTTTTTATGGCTGAATAGGATTCCATGCTATACATATGCCATAGTTTATTTATCCATTCGTGGGTTAATAGGTGCTTGGATTGTTTCTACATCTTGGCAATTATGAAGTGAACCATCATAAACAGCCTAGTGTAAATGTCTTTATTAGGTAAGGTGATTTTTTTCTTCTGGGTAGATACCTAGTAAGGGAATTGCAGGATCGAATGAAAGGTCTCCTTTTAGCTCTTTGAGGATTCTCCTTACTTCTTGGCAAATGGGCTATATTAGTCTGCAAACCCACCAATAGTGTATAAGTGTTCCCTTCTCTTTCTATCTATACCAGCATCTGCACCTTTGGGACTTTGTGATGTGAGCTATTCTCATTGGAGTTGGGTGATATCATAAGGTGGTTTTGATTTGCATTTCTCTAATGCTAGAGAGGATGAGAATATTTTTCATGTTTTTTTTTTTTTCCATTCATCTGTCTTCCTGGGAGAAGGTTCTGTTCGTGTCTTTTGCTGACACTAAGTCTTCACAAAGCAAGACAAACAGAACTCTGCCATACTTAACAGTTCTCTCATTCTCTGAATGGCTGGAATTCCCCACAGGCTGGCTGGCTGGATAAAAAGGCACAGGCCAAGTATATACTGTATTCAGGAAACACATCTACTCTTCAAAGACAAAACAAGTCTCAGCATGGAGGGTTGGAAAACAATATTTTAGGTAAATGGAAATCACAAAAAATTAGGAATAGCAACCCTATGTGCAGATACATTGGGATTTAAAGCAGCAGAAGTAAAGAAAGAGATGGACACTACATACTGGTCCAGGGAACAATACAACAAGAAGACATTTCAATCCTAAATACCTATGCACCTAACTTAAATATATATAAAAGGAACCCTAACTGGTCTGCACAACATGATATCCTGCAACACCATAATTTTGGGGGACTTCAACACCCCTCTGTAGAACTAGATAGGTCCTCCAAACAGAAAGTAAACAAAGAAACGATAGACTTAAACACACCTCTGGAACAAATGGGCTTAACAGACACATATAGAACATTCCACTCCAGTAATACTCAGTGTATGCTCTTCTCGTCAACTCATAGATCCTTCTCCAAAATTGATCATATCCTAGGATACAAATAAAATCTCAACAAAGTTAAAAGAATAAAAATTATAGGCATAGTGCCTGTAGCTCAGTGGTTAGGGCACCGGCCACGTACACCAGCGCTGGTGGGCTCAAGCCCAACTTGGGTCTCCTAAGCAACAATGACAAAAAAACTGCAACAAAAAAATAGCCAAGAGTTGTTGTGGGTGCCTGTAGTCCCAGCTACTTGGGAGGCTGAGGCAAAAGAATCACTTAAGCCCAAGAGTTTGAGGTTGCTGTGAGCTGTGACATGGCACTCTACCGAGGGTGTCATGATGAAACTCTGTCTCAAAATATATATATAAAATATATATATAGAATTATATAAATTATAACTTGTATTTTTTCAGATCATAATAGTATAAAAGCAGAACTCAACCCTAACAAAAACTTTCATCCCTACATAAAGTCATAGAAATTAAACAACCTTATGCTAAATTACAATGGGGTCAAGGAGGAAGTAAAGAAGGAAATCATTAGATTCCTTAAACGAAATGACAATAAAGCTGCAAGCTGTCAAAACCTATGGGATGCTGCAAAAGCAGTCCTAAGAGGAAAATTTATTGCATTAAATGCCCACATTCAAAAACCAGAAAGAGCAAAAACCAATAACCTAATGAATCATCTCAAGGAACTAGAAAAGGAAGAGCAATCGAATCCCAAATCTAGAAGAAGAAAATAAATTACCAAAATTAGATTAGAATTAAATAAAATCAAAACAAACAAAGACTATTTGGAAGATTAATGAAACAAAAAGTTGGTTCTTTGGGCTTGGCTCCTGTAACACAGTGGTTATGGCATTGGCCACATACACTGAGGCTAGTGGTGGGTTCAAACTCAGCCCAGGCCAGCTAAGCAATAATGACAACTGCAACAGTAAAAGAGCTGGGCATTGTGGCGGCTGCCTGTAGTCCCAGCTGCTTGGGAGGCTGAGGCAAGAGAATCTCTTAAGCCCAAGAGTTTGAGGGTAATGTGAACTGTGATGCCACAGCACTCTACTGAGGGCAACAAAGTGAGACTCTGTCTCAAAAAAAAAAAAAAAAAAGAAAGAAATGAGAAGAGGAAATAACAACAGATACCACAGAGAGATAAAAGATCATCACTGATTCGTACAAAAAACTCAATGCCCAGAAATTTGAATATGTGGAGCAAATGGAACAAGACCTGGAATGACACCACCTCTCTAGACTTAACCAGAAAGAATTAGAACTTGTGTACAAATCTTTATTGAGACTGGCCTTGGAACAAATGTATGAACGTTCCCTGAAATGTGCTAAGTGAGGTTAAATGTCCAGTTCTTGATACCTTCTTGCTCCTGTGAAGAAGAGTTCAGTCTTTCTTTCATGTTAATAGAGATTTATTGCCACTTTGCTCATTCTGGGATTTACATGCAACACCTGAGGACCAGTGATGTGTCCAGACTGAGTCACCTGAGATTGTCATCAGTATCTGAGCTTCTCCCAGCTGTCCTCTCTGTGACCTCTACTCTTCTCCCTCTGCCAGCTTCCTCCAACTCTACCAGAATATCTCTTTTGTTTTCTGTTTTAGTTGAATATTCTTGTTTTTAAGAAATTTATGGGCACTTTCATACTTCTTGCAAAAATTTCAGCGTTGAGTGACTACCACAGTCAGAGCTTAAGAAGACAAATCCTCAGTAAATGGGGAGGGATTATCCTGCATAACTGGATTTTTCTGATGTCCTTTAGGTTAAGCAGAAAACCTTTTAAAAATACTCAGGTGGAGTAGGAGGATTGCTTGAGGCTAGGAGTATGAGATGAGCCTGGGCAATGTAAAGAGATCCTATCTCTATAAAATTTAAAATATAGCCAGAGATGGTGGCCCACATCTGTAGCCCCAGCTACTTGGGAGACTGAGGCAGGAGAGCCCAAGAGCTTGAGGCTGCCGTGAACTATGACCACGTCACTGAACTGAATGCTGACCACTTCTGGATTAGCTGATTTTTTTAAAAAATTATTTTCTGTAGAGATGGAGTTTTACTGGTTTTGAACTCTTGACCTAAAGTAATCCTCTTACCTCACCCTCCAAAAATGCTGTAATTATAGATATGAGCCACTGTGTCTGATCAATTAAAAAAAAAATACTGAGTGTGGTGGCTTGTGCCTGTAGTCCCAGCTACTAGGGAGGATGAAGTGGGAGGATCCTTTGAGCTGGGGAATTCAAGCTGTTGCACCACTGCACTCCAGCCTGGGGAAAGAAAAAGGGAAAAAGAAAAACTATTTAAAAGACAGAAAGAACAAAGAAAAAAGTTGGGCAACAAATCCTTGAAGTGTCATGTAAGGGTGCTTTTTAACAAGCCTACCCAAGGATTATTTAATTACTTAGGGCAGAGCCTCTCAACCTCAATCACATCAGTGACATTTGGGGCTGGATATTTCCTTGTTGTGGAGCGGTCCTGTTCCTTGTAGGATGTTTTGCAGCATTCACAACCTCCACCTGCTAGATGTCAGCAGATACCCGCTCCCACCCCAAGATGTGACCAGAAAAATGTCTCCAATGTCAGATATACCATGCAGGCAAAACCAGCCCAGTTGAGAACTAATGATCTGAAGAATGCACCTTTGTATGACTTTGCTAATTGCTGTTAAAAAATGACTCAAACTCAGTAAAATTACACGTTGACGTGAAGATCTTGTTGGTACAGACACAAACAATTTCCTCCCAATAGAAAAGGTACCCAAATGTTATGATTTGATATCACCTATAAGGCATAAACCACTTTTGTATCTAAGCTAGGCACTTTATTCTAGCATTCCTTCATCAGTATCTGTAAGTATGTCGTTTCTCGAGATGCCCTTTGAACCAGCTCTTCTTTCATTAATTAGTGAGTTGAGTAAATTGTGGACATGTTCAGTGTATATTGGTAGAGAGTCAAGTTTTTAACTTTTCTGAAAGTTATCTTTCTAGGTTAGCACAACCAGAGGTTACCGCTGGAAAAACTTTGGGTCAGATGGCTTCTAGCTTTCAGGTTTGGCTTTCACATCTTCTCACATCGCTCCCTGTGGTGGTTTTAAAGTCTTCCTGTCACTCACAGCCCTCTCGGCCTCTTCTCCCCAGTATCACTGATCTGGTTGGGTCCTAATCATTTCCATCCCGACTACTGCAGTATCTCCCCAGCTGATCTGGTCACTTGCAGTCTTTTGATCCATCCTTCCATCCCCAGTGAGCTCTGCTATCAAGTAAGGATTCCTGAATCATGGCTCTGACACGTTGCTCCCAGGACCAAGATGCTAGGCAGCAGCAATTTCTGAATTGAAAGAGCTGGTCTTTCAGATTTAACCTACACACTGAGGAAACCAAGACCCAGAAAAGCCAAGTAGCTGATTGAAGTCACACGGTGAGGGAGGGGAATGTTTCTAAAGTGGTCGAAGCCAATCAAACAGCAGATTGAATGTACTCTAGACATTTCCTGAAAATTGACTGTGTACATAAGCCTTGGATAATATCAGGTTGCCCCATTCATTTCCTTTGCAAAGTACAGGGTAGGAAATGTTTCCATTAATGGGTGTGGAGAATGGAGTGTCAACTAGTTCAGGCTTTTCTGGCTTCGATCAGCACTTTCTAGATCAGCCAATGATTTTGAAAAACCACACACTGCCTAAACTGTGTTCCTCTGACATTAGTAGCCTGCCTGCTTTAACCTCAGAAAGTTCTGGATTTCCTATTAGATCACTCATTTGATTGCATAGCTGGTTTTTCCTGAAACTTCCATCATTAATTCTGTTTGCTTTTCACTGCGTGTGTTTCTGCCTTCTCCAGCTCTCCGGCCTCCCAGCTGGACTTTCATCTTCCTTCCCTAACAACGCCTTCTCAATTCTCCTTTTTCTGGTTCTCCCAAGAACTGGCAAATGAGTTAGTCCCTTAATGAAAACATTTTCTCCAGACATGTAGCCGGATTACTTAGGCGTTAGATGCCATTTATTTTTGGCACAATTGCACAGACCACAGTAAGTATTGAATTGGGCTTATCTGTGAACAAGAACTTAATGGGAGCTCAGAAGTGTATCTTATTTAAATGGCAACCAGAAGCGTGGTCAAGATTAGATGTTTCCTGATGGAGATAATAAAATGTTATATGTTATGCCAATTAAGATTGGCTTGTTTGCTTTCTTTTTTAATGAATTATATTATGTCTCCCACAAAAAATCAGTAGCAGTGTGTGGTTTTATAGGATCAATGACTGGTGTTTACGTAGCCAAAGTCAAATGCATTTTTGCTCAGTGACACCTTAGTGAGTTCTGTTTCTTTAGCTTTCCATCCGTCTCTCTCTTACTAACCAGTATTCAGCATTTTCTGGAAGTTCTGAGCCAAAGGTCAAAAGCATTATTTCAAAGCACAGCTATTTGGTTTTAGCATAATCATTGCCTTTCCTAGTTCAATCTATACATCAAAATATATTCTAGATGGATCTAAAATTTAAATGTAAAAAAAATAATAAAAATTGGGTGGCTCCTGTGGCTCAAAAGGGTAGGGCGCCGGCCCCAGTATGCCAGAGGTGGCGGATTCAAACCCAGTCCCGGCCAAAAACTGCAAAATAATAATAATAATAATTGTTAAAAGAAAATGTGAGTGAATATTTATATAACTGTGGAGTAGAAATGGGCTTTCTGAGTATTATGTAAAGCTCAGGGGTCAAAAGAAAAGTACAGATAAATTTGACCACAGAAAAAATTGTGAATTTCTATAGATCAAGTGTTGTACCTAGAGAAAAACCCCATAAAAGATGGTCAATGTCAAACAACACTGGATGAAATATCTGCAAAATCTGAATCAGGCTAGGTATGGTAGCTCCTGCCTGTAATCCTAGCACTCTGGGAGGCCAATGTAGGAGGATTATTTGAGTTGAGAAGTTCAAGGCCAACTTGATTAAGAATGGGGCACAGTATCTATTAAAGAAGAATAAGGAGAAGGAGGAGGAGGAAAGAAAAAGAGTGAATAATCACTAAATTCAAAGAAGGATCACAAATTAATAAAAAGAGCCAACAATCCAATAGAAAAATATGGACAAAAAATCAACAAACAAGAAAGAAATTTAAGAAGAAATGTGCATGATCAAAAAAAAAATGCTCAAGCTTATTAGCAATCAAACCAATGTAGCTTCAAACTTTAGTGAGATATAATTTTTCATCTATTGATTGTAGAAAAGACAAAAATAAAAAATAATAACAGGTGATGGCAAGTGGCAAACGATATTTTTGTATTAAGTGGATAAACTTTTTGAGGAGTGTTGATTAAAAATTTAATTTAATTTAATTATTGTTTTTTGAGACAGACTCTCACTATGTTGCCCTCGGTAGAGTGCTGTGGCATCCCAGCTCACAGCAACCTCAAACTCTTGGGCTTAAGCCATTCTCTTGCCTCCACCTCCCAAGTAGCTGGGACTACAGTTGCCCACCACAATACCCAGCTATTTTCTTGGTGCAGTTGTCGTTGTTTAGCTGGCCCTGTCCTGCTTGAACCCACCAGCCTTGGTGCACGCGGCTAGTGCCATAACCACTGTGCTACAGGTGCCAAGCCAATTAAAAATTTTAAAGGCTATATAATCTTTAACCTAGAAATTATACTTCCTATGATATATCTATAAAGATAGAGGCACAAGTGCACAAATATACTTACATACGTACATACATGTATATATACACACACATATGTTCATTTCTTTTTTCAAGACAAGGTCTTGCTATGTTGCCAGGGCTGGACTACAGTGGCCATAGCTCATTGCAGCCTCAAACTCCCAGCCTCATTATGGGAGGATCCTCCTGCCCAGCCTCCATGGTAGCTAGGATTATAGGTGTGTACCACCAGGTCTGGCTAATTTTTCTTATTTTTATAGAGATGGGGGTCTTGCTATGTTGCTCAGGCTGGTCTCAAACTCTTGGTCTCAAAGTGATCCTCCCATCTTGGCCCCCCAAAGCAGTAGGATTACAGGTGCAAGCTACCATGCATGGATCTATACATACATTTTTAATGCAGCAATTTTTGTAGTTAAAAATGTATTGGAAACAAGGTGGCACCTATGGCTCAAAGGAGTAGAGTGCTGGCCCCATATACCAGAGGTGGCGGATTCAAACCTGGCCCTGGTCAAAAACTGCAAAAAAAAAAAAAAAAATACACATTTAAAAAAATGTATTGGAAACACCTTTGTATTTATTATCAGGGATTGTTTAAATAATTATACTCTATCTCCCTCAAGTATAACCAAGGGATTATCTGTGGCCTTTAAAATGAGGTAACTTTGACTGGGCACTTGTAGCTCAGTGTCCAGGGTGTCAGCTTCATACACCAGAGCTGGTGGGTTCAAATCCAGCCTGGGCCTGACAAACAACAACAACTACAACCAAAAAAATTAACCAGGTATTGTGGTGGGCACCTGTTGTCCCAGCTACTTGGGAGGCTAAGGCAAGAGAATTGCTTAAGCCCAAGAGTTTGAGGTTGCTGTGAGCTATGACACCAGAGAACTCTACTGAGGGCAACAAAGGGAGACTCTGTCTCAAAAAAAAAAAAAAAAAAGTAACTTTGGTGAGACAAGGGGCTGTGGCATGCTTCTCCAAGGCTCTGGTTGTGGCCAACCTGCCTGGAGATTGTTCTACACGTAGTGTGGGCAGTGTGGAGTGGATAAGGGGGTGTGCCTCGTGCTAACCTGCCAGGGTACAGCTTCCAGCTCTTCCACCTACTGTTTGTATCATCCAGAGTAAGTCACTCAATGTCTCTGTGACATTAATCCTCTGAGGTGCTTAGAACAGGTCCTAGCATGCACTATGCCTCCACATATCTTTATTATGTGCGAGGTAGTAGGGATTAAAAAGTGGACAAGAAAACCCAGTCTTTGTGCTGAGGAAATTGGCAACATAAAAGAGGATAGGGTGTGGGACTTACGTGATGAGGACACATTTCCTGATGTTATGACAACAAGGAAGAAGGGCCTCCAACCCAGGAGGGAGGGTCAGGGGAGGCTGTCCAGAAGTCACAGCCACACCAAGACGTACAGGAGGCCCGCGGTGGGTGGGGCGGCCGCATTCCCTCTGGTGGAGGGAACAGCCTGAGTCAAAGCCCAGAGACAAAAAAGAGCCTGGTTATTTCCAGGAACTGAAAGAAAGGCCAGTGAAATATCTGAGCACATACTGAGGTGAAAATAGGTATAGTAACTTGAGGCTGAGGTAGCTATGCTGGGCCTTCAGTCTGGGAATTCTTGCTTCCCCTACCATTTGTCTGACTGATCTCTGTTCACCCATCAGGGATTAGCCCGAATGCCACTTCCTCCAGGATGTCCTCCAGGAATCCTACCTTCCCCAGGGCTTAAGGTGTGTTTGCTACAGGAGCCCTGGGTGCTCTTCACACTTTATCATTATTGTTTGTTGTTCTTCCCCTCTGTAAACTCTTCCTCCACAGTTGTGTTTGCATGACACTTACTTGCCAACACACACCTGTTAGTTGTCTGGTTATAGATGGGAGGGCCCACCTCTGGACTGCTTTGGACCATGAACTTGGCACCAATCCAGTCCCCACTGTCAGTTTGTACCTGGGCTTTTAGGGGTGAGGCCTGGAGCCCCAGGCCTCCTCTTGGACTTAAAGGAACCATTTGTTTTCCTGAGGGATTTTTGTTGCCAGGAGCCCTTTGTAATTTGGGGTAGGGTTCCTTCCAATGTCCTTTTTCCCAAACGCACACTGATTACACCCCACCCTAGGGTAGCCTTTCTTTGTGAATGTCTCAAAGGATCCTAGGGTGGTGTAGCTAGTAAAAGGGCAGTTTTCAGTTTACTTTGAAGGCCACATTAACAAGCTGTGAAGGATTCATGCTGATTGCCTTGCCCTGGCTGTGGGTGTCCTCTGGCCAAACTGAACTCTCCGTTGGGTAAGGCAAAACCTTGAGTCACAAGCTAATGGGCATGGGATAGAAAAGCTAGTTCAGGTGGTGCCAAGATGGCAGGGGCAACAGGTGGTCCTCCCCCCTTGCTACTCAGTGGGGGCCACATGCACAGTCTTCCCTCCCATCAGTCTGCTCCAGGGATGTGGCCCCTCCTGGTATCTTGCTCTGGCCAGCTGCAGAGTTCCAGTAAGAGCTTGAGGGTCTCGTTTCTCAAAAAATTCTTACAAACACAAATAACAGTGAGTTTACCTCAAGCAATATCATGAACAATGAGTTTATCTCAAGCAGAGAGCTTAAGACAACATTTTAACTCTGTAGTGGCAGGCCGACAGTTTGAGCTCTGAATTTTCCTTGATATAACTTGCCCTTCAGTAAAAACTTGTACATAAGAATTGGCCCTCCTAGAAAACTTGGCATGCCTTTGATATAAAGTACTTGTAGGTGAGGGCACATAAAACAATTGGGGTACCCGAAAGGGGTTGTTCTTCTTGTCTTCTTTTAGTTTTGAGAAATTTATTTCCCATTCTTTTTGAAAGCTCATTTATCTACAAACAAGACAGTGGGTTTCCTCTTTTGCAAGTGCACAGAAAGGCCAATTGAGGTTAATTTGGGGAGGAAGAGGCAATGAAGAAGACCCTGTAAAATGTGCCTCCAAATCAAACTTGGGGTCCAAACAACAAATTCCTGCAACAAGAACCAACAGCAGGCCAGGCATGTTGGGTCACACCTGTAATCTCAGCACTCTGGGAGGCTGAGGCCAGTGGATTGCTTGAGCTTATAAGTTCAACACCAGCCTGAGCAAGAACTAGACTCTGTCTCTAAAAATAGCAGGGTGTTATGGCAGGCACCTGTAGTTCCAGCTACTCTGGAGGCTGAGGCAACAGGATCACTTAAGCCCAAGAGTTTGAGGTTGCTGAGAGCTATGCAAGGGATGCAAAGTGAGACTCCCTCTCAGGGGAAAAAACAAAACAAAACAAAACAAAAAACACAAAACAAAGCAATAAAAAACCCCAAAACCCAGCAGCTCTGAAAAAACCAAGGACCATCAACCACCACTTTTTCTCACAGGCCATGAAAGTGGCATCACACTAATCAAAAAATTCACCAGAGAGACAAGTGGTACAAAAACGCACAAACACAAATAATATAGGAAATTCCCAACACAAACGATCTAAAACACCATGCCTATCAGTCAAAGGTAAATTTCCATTTAACACCCCCTTCTCCTTACACACCAGCACTCACACAGGATTATAATAATGCGATACCCTTTACACATAGGTTTGTAGCTTCAAAGCTTTTTCCAAGGGACTTTGAGATGGAGTGTCCTTATGTTGCAACAAAACTCACAAATAACTGACAATACAGGGGATAAAAATATGCCAGGGCCTATCAAACAGATGAAAATCTAAAGAAGACAAATATCACCTCTAATGGCACTGTGGACAGTACCTCAAATGCCTCACCACAGGTCTGGAAGGTTCTCAAATAGGAATCCAATGGGGATAAGCACCATCCCAGATGACAATTGGAATCCAAAGGGGATGAACGGCATTCTAAATGGCTTTAAGTTTCAACTCCCCACATAGGTAGCCTAATCCTGTTGGTCCTTGAGAAAACCTCCCCCAAATGGTAGCCTAGTCCCCCCATTCCCTGAGAACTGCAAATGAGCTCCAAATTTAAACCAGTTTCCCTAGTTCACTCAGCCTCATGACTTCCACCACCCCCCCCAAAAAAAAGGGACCTCAAAGAAATAAAACCAACAGGAAGGTCTGAACCTGCAACCCCTCCAATGAGTGGAATCACAGTTTGAATGCACGCCAGGGGACTTATACCCAACAAAAGGCCTAACTTCCAGATGCCTTCCAAATCCATTTCCTTCTCCTCAACTCAGTTCAGGTTGTGGGGAGCTATGCCTACTTTGCAGAAACAGAGATGGGAGTTCCCTAGAGCTAGAACAGTCTCAGGCAGCTGCAGGGCCGTCCTTTGCTCTCTTACCTGGAAAAGAAATCGTTACTACTTGTGAAGACCCATGGCTTTGACTTGGGGCTGCTCTCTGACTCTTCCAGAAGTTTGGGGGCACCATTCAACCAAGCACTGATGGGTCTACCCAGGAATGCCAAATTCTCTTACCAAAAGTTTGGTACTTGTCCCGAGGGCCACATCAGAAGACCAAGGACAAGTGGTTTCAGGAGAAGGAAAGAGAATTATTTTGTGGGCAAATGAGGAGGCTGGTGGACTCCAATCTTAAAGTATCAGTGTCCTTTGTGATTAATGTTTTGATGCATTCTTTTATAGACTTTCCCCAAAAATGTGTGTTTAAATAATGAAAGATGGTGTGGTGGTGTGGAGCAGAGGAGGTAGTGTAGAGAGAATGGGAATTAGGGTCCCTGTTCCATAGTACACAGGCCTCTGATTTGCTTCTCTTTATTCCTCTGAAATGTGCTTTTTTCATACCTAGGTTTGTAAGTGGCTTCGTATATAGAGTTAGACATTTATAAATGACTTAGGTGTCTGCATAGTCAAAGCTATCTCTTTTTTTGTTTGTAATTTTTTTTTTTTTGAGACAGAATGTCACTATGTCACCCTTGGTAGAGTGCAGTGGCATCATAGCTCACAGCAACCTCAAACTCTTGGGCTTCAGCGATTCTCTTGCCTCAGCCTCCCAAGTAACTGGGACTACAGGCACCTGTCACAATTCCCAGCTATATTTTTGTTGTAGTTGTCATTGTTGTTTAGCAGACCTGGGCCGAGTTCAAACCCACCAGCCCCAGTGTATGTGGCTGGTGCTCTAAGCACTGAGCTATGGGGCTCAAGCCTGCTTGTAACTTTATTGCCTTGGTGTAATACTAAAAAAACCTTCCCAACTTAAATATCATAAAAATATTCTGTACATTTTCTGGAAATTGTATTTTGTTTTATTTCATTTTTTGAGATGGTCCCACTCTTGTCTCCCTGGGTAGAGTGCCAAGGCATTATCATAGTTCACAACAACCTCAAACTCTTAGGCTAAAGCTAACCTTTTGCCTCAGCCTCCCAAGTAGCTGGGACTACAGGTGCTTGCTGCAACACCAGGCTAGTTTTCCTCTTTTTATTATTTTTTTGCAATTTTTGGCCTGGGCTGGGTTTGAACCTGCCACCTCTGGTATATGGGGCTGGGGCCTTACTCCTTTGACAGGTGCTGCCCTAGTTTTCCTCATTTTAGTAGAGATAGGGTCTTGCTCTTGCTTATGCTGGTCTCAAACTCCTGAGCCCAGGCAATCCACCTGCCTCGGCCTCCCAAAGTGCTAGGAGTACAGGCCTGAGCCACCATGCCTGGCCCATTTTCTGGAAATATTAAAACTATTTTTTCTTTTTAGATTTAAACCAGAGATTTATTTATGTTTATAGTGTGTGGTGGGGATCTAACTGATAGGGGTGGAAAAACTCAGGAGGTGCTCCACAAGGGGACAAGAAAAGAATTTCTCTAGACAAAGATTAGGATAGAAAGACGTTTGTTTACTTTTTCTGGATGTAAAAGGGCCAACACAAAGGGGAAAAGGAAAGGTGTGTTGCCTAGAAGGCCAGTTATTCAGACTTTTTATTTGGGCAATGAGGAACAAAAGGGGATGAAAGATGATTGATTGCTGTAGTTAAATGTCCTGTCAGTTCCTTCTGTCCTGCTGTGGTGGCAGCAGGTGATACCAGAGTTGGCTGTGCAAAACTGTTCTATCTGTTTCTTCTCTTTAACAGCGATGGCTGTTAGAGATTTTGATCTTGCTGTAAAGATATATTTTGCAGGTTTGAAGCTTGGAATCTGTCCCCTCCCACCCCCACCCCATTGTGCGTCCAGGACATTTTCAGGAATCACTTGATGCTACAGGCGCAGATTCTAAAAGGCAGATTTAGTGAACAGGTCCAGCAATCCATAAAGAAAATTTACATTTCCTTTTGGTGGGCTGAGCTCGTGAAAACAGAAATCCACAGGGTGCCCAGCAAGAGAGTTTCTTGGATTGATATTTAACTGTTGCTACCAAATTGCAGGATTAGGCATTTCCTTGTTCCTTTTATAATTTTGACAAGGCCATCTCTTTCATTAAACTTCTTTATTCAAATGGCTGCTCTAAGGGAATATTTCCTTAACCTCTTGTAGCCCCTAGCCAAGACTTTTCCCTGAAGGATGCAGAAGGCACCCAGACATTCTATTCATCTTTTTCTAGACTTCACAGAGATCTACACTCGTTGGTTTCCACTTATATTTTTAATTATCCTGTGCCCTAAAACAAAATCTTAAGCCCCCCTCCCTACAGAATGAATGGACCCTCTCTTGGCCAAGGGGACCCCTAGAAATAAATACCCTACGGCTGAGTAGCTGGCTCTCTCCTCCTTCCCTATTTTCCTCAAACTCCAGGCCCAGCCTAGCCAGTAACATATTAACTTGGTTTTCCTGTTTATCAATTCCCCTTTACTCCCTTCCTTAGTCATGGTTTTTCCTCGAACAGTTGCTGAAACTACCCTTCCTGCACACAACCTGCTTTACACGCAACATTTTTTTTGTTCTGGAAAGCCTTGGAATTCTGTTAATACCTATCGCTGTAGGTGCTGAGGAGAAACAGATGAAGAATATGACCTATAGCAGCTTCCCATCACTGAGAGGACAAAGCTGACACCTGGCAGAGGTAAATGCCACCATAATAGAATAAGCTAATTTGTAGATTTTAGCTTAAAATGATTGGATCTGCCTCCTCTGACTCTGGTGTTGGGACTATAAGGTCCTTTGAACCTCCATCAAGGTTAACACCAAATCCCACTGGCTTAATTCAGATCTACTTTGATGACCCTGGTTTCGTTTCTCTGTTCCCCAGGATTGAAACTCCTAGACTTTCCCACAAACATATGAAGATTTATAGTTCAAAGGTCAGGAGATAAAGGTGAAACTGTTGTGTGTCAGTGAGCAGGCTAACCTCATGATTAGGAGAAAAGCACTCGGAGTCTGGGTGGGAAGATTTTGCTGTTTAAAACAGAATCACAGTAATAGTAGTCCTTGTGGGAGAACTCAGGACCAAGCTGGACCTTCTGGACATACTTAGACCATGTTGCTTTTTGTTCTGGATGCTGGAGGGAGGTGAAGGCCATCATCTTCTCAGTACATGGGATATCTAAATATCATCAGGTACTCCTGGGCTCTTGATGTGCCTCCAGCCTCCTCTGGCTTTGCTTCTGCTCCTCAGGTAAAAGGAATCCAAATGAAGAGCCTCATGTCCCAGGTCTGAGTTTCTGCTTTAAAATGTGTCTGGGCTCTCAGGGACTCTGGGACTGGGTCCTTTCTCCCTCTTGCCAGTGTCCCACATCTTCTTTGGGGCCAGCATGGAACTGAGGTGTGGAATCTGCTGATCCTCTTTCCAAATGCCTGATCTCTCTGCAGGTCACCTAGCCCCTGATCTACCTGTGCCCTTCTCCAGATGCTCTGTTCCCTCCCTGAAGTCTGGTCCCTGGTCTTCTTCTTTCCGGAGTGCTGACAGTGATAACTTATAAGCAGGCCTTTTCTGAGAGCACAGAGAGAGAGGGCGAATCTGAGTCTTTCCCCTCACCCCATCCATCATAAGCATCAGTACTTTATGTTTGGTCTAGAGCCCAGTAAGCTGGGACGGGGCTGCTGGGGCATGCCACGACTCCTGTCTAATTTTTCAGGTTCTCATTCTTGTTCAGGCTCACCTCCAACTCCTGGCCTTGAGTCTGCCAGGTCTTGACCATCCAGAGTGCTAGGATCACAGGTGTGAGCCACCCCTCCTGGCCTGGGAATGTTCTTTGTAACCCTCCTTGAGTTATTCTTGTCAGTTATTCTGTTGGCTGACACTGGAGACTATTTAATAATAGTCTTCATCAAGGAGCCATAAATGACAGGCTGCACATGCCACGTCCCTCACACGTAATCACCTTTAATCCTGCCAATAATCCTAGAGAACAGGTATTAATATTAGTTCCTACTGTTCAAAGGAAGTCTGTGAAACACAGATTGATTAAAGGATTTACTTAAGGTCACATCGCTAGAGCATGGCAGAGCCAAGATTTGGATCCAGCTCTGTCTTGCCAAAGCCCACACTTGCCTTTAATGACTAAAGACCTGTTGTAACTAACATGTAGATTATCTCAACAAAATCTAGCCACAATTCATTAATGTTATATTAACATATACTCAGTAAGAAGAAGTATCTGTTTGGGTTACCTTAAAAATCAAATATTCAAAATGGTTCTGTTTTATGAGAGTCTTGGACACAGTTTTTATGGGAAAGACCATGGAACTTGAGGGGGTCATCAAAGCAAAGTCAGATACAAAAAAATTGGAGGATTTTTCAAGATTTGGATACCAGAGCAAGTGTTTATTCTTGAATCATTCATTTTTTTTTTTTTGGAGACAGAGCCTCAAGCTGTCCCCCTGGGTAGAGTGCTGTGGCATAGTTCACAGCAACCTCCAACTCCAGGGCTCAAGCCAGTCTCCTGCCTCCGCCTCCCAAGTTTCTGGGACCACAGGCGCCCACCACAATGCCTGGCTATTTTTTTTTTGGTTGCAGCCATCGTTGTTTGGCAGGCCCAGGCTGGATTCGAACCCACCACCTTAGGTGTATGTGGCTGGAGCCTTAGCCACTTGAGTGACAGGTGCCGAGCCTCTTGAATCATTCTTGTTCCAGGGATTTTACAGCTCAATAACAGAGATTCACAAAGGGCCCACATATTGGAGCCTGGCAGACAGAGCCAGAGGAGCAGGGCCGATCAAAAGCAGAGGCAAGGAAGACCCCACGTCTGTCTCTTGCTTTTGCCACTGTCTTCATCCACGGTCAGAAATGGGCAGAAAGGACTAGAAAAGAACTAAATTCCCTGTGTTACCAGATGGAGAGGGTCCGGCCATCTGTCACTGTCAGCCAATATGCAGAGATGGGGATAGGTTCACCAAGCTTTTCAGAAGGCCAGGATTCTGGAGAATGGTGAGAGTAGCCTCTCCAAAACTGTTGTAAAATTACAGTTTTATACATTTACGTTCAAAGTGAAGACCATGTTAACCCTTATCTTAAACAATATAGGAAGAACCTATGACCCATAGTAAACAATAAACAGGATAACTCTTGACCCAAAACATCATTTTAATTCAAAAGTTAATTTTCTAAATGAATCCTCCTAAACCACTGAATATGCATCTTTAGGGTGTGTACAAAACAGTAAGAATGGGGGTCAGGGGGTGAAGGTCAGGCAGGACCTAGACTGACCAGACCAGCTGTGTCAGGTCCAGCCCAGCCTGACAGACTCCATCTTATTCTCACTATATGTGCTTCCACCAGCACTGAGAGTGAATTTGTGTGTATAAATGATTCACGTACAAAGAAAGCAACTCTGATCTCTATTATCAGACCATTAACTTCAGATGAAGCCCACCTTCTTGACTATAGGATGCTGGAGCTGGGAATCTGCAGACCATACCTGTGCTTTGCTGGTGGCTTCCTATTGGACACAGCCAATAAGGGGAGCTGGAGGGACTTCCTGTTTGCTTCCCATCTACTTCCTGCTTCTGAGAGCATCGCCATAGCAACATCGGTTTACCACGCAGAGGCTGTTGGGTAGAGAAGCTGCACTAAATCCATTTTCCAGTAACTGAGGACAGAGCTGTCAGCTGCCTCTTGAAAAGTCTAGGTCTCAGCGTGGGGTCTTTGCTCTGAGCACAGAGACCCCAGCGTTAGTTGAACAGCAGCCCCCTCAGAGGTCTGAGTTTCAGCTTCTTGGGACCTCACTACTCCAATTTGGTATTTTTCACTTCCTCCCTTTATTCCTTCAGTCTAGGGATGATAGTTGCTTACAACAATTGCCACTGTGCTAATAATTTAGCACCCCTCCCATTCAGTTATTTACTTAACTTCATACCTAGTTAAGTCCTTTATATTAAATTTGCCCTGATCAAATATTTGGGCAGAAAATGCTTCTTTTTGGTGGAGGTTGTTGGGAGTGGGATAGGGAGAGGCTAAAATAATGACATCAGCTTTGAAAAAGACATTTTCTACACTGGCTTGCCAAAACCACCCCGTGGGGCTCTCACTGAAGTCCAACAGTCCCTGGTATCCCTTCTTTATAGACTGCCACTAACCTAGACGTTTGTGAGGGAGATCTACCGCCTGGAACCTTGTGGGGGTAATTCTCTACAACCAACAGTTCATTAAAGGCTTAAATACAGGCATTTTTTAATTTTTTTAGCAGTTGCCTTTGAAGAGTAAACTTTCTTTCTTTTTTTTTTTAACAAAAAAGTAAAATAACAAAAGAGAAGTGCTTTTTTTTTTTTTTTTTTTGAGACGGAGCCCCAAGCTATCCCCCTGGGTAGAGTGCCATGGCATCACAGCTCACAGCAACCTCCAACTCCTGGGCTCAAGCGAGTCTCCTGCCTCCGCCTCCCAAGTAGCTGGGACCACAGGTGCCCGCCACAAAGCCCGGCCATTTTTTGGTTGCAG